>LPNX010296983.1:64877-251058 GCA_001517045.1 Pseudotsuga menziesii | reverse complement strand
TTCAATCTGACAATAGTCCATCGAAGTCTCATCCTCTCACAACGGCGGGAAACCATATTCTTCCGCAACTAGGTCTTTTGGTTTAAAGCCTCACCCGGGATCATCTGACCGGCATCTCCATCGGTTCAGGCATGCGGGGCCTTTTGGCTCTTCGACTTCCTATGTCATTTCTCTGTCTTCTGGATTTCCGAGGTCACAACCTAGGAACAGTTTCAGCATTTTGATAATGAGGGGTGCATTGTCATCATGTTCATTGAAGCGCTTCGCTGTGTAGGTGAATGATATTTGCTTGAATGCCATCGTCGTCGTCTGGTTCTATCGTGAGAGTATGAATTTCCTGCTCCAACCCAACCGACCTGCTCCAACCGACATGTTTCAACCAACATGCTCCAACCGAGGTCGACGAAATGGTGGTCGACGAGATGAGTCGGATCGCTGGCCACGTGTGCTAGTCGGTGGCTTGGTCGACAAGACTAGTCAGTGGCTGGGTCGACCCGACGAGTCGGTGCAGTTAGCAGTTTAGCACCTCAAGGGATGACAGCGGGCAGCAAGTCTTATCAATACAGGTCCAGGGTATCACGCATTCATCACAGTGGTCTACGGGCGGACAGGGACAAACACCATCTCCAACGCCATCTCGAGCAGCCACGACAGTTAACAGCAACGAAACAAGAACAAGAACCATGCACAAAACTTTGAGGAACCCTCCCCACTTGACATGTCTTTCCGCCATTTTTCAACACTATGTAAACCGAATGAAGTCTCAATGCCTGCAAATATTAATGCTGTAATGTGATGAGGCCGTAATGCTGTAATGGTTTACAACCCGACCGACGCAGCATTCAACAGCTGACTGAACCGGTTCCTTACATTGCGTCCGACTAGCTTGGTCGACACGACGAGTCGGTGTGAAGCCGACTGCCATAGTCGGTACACTGAATCTTTTGGTTCGACTTCGGATAATTCAATCATTCTACCGCCCACTCTTTTCCAGCCGCGGTCGAGCAGGTCCTCATAATCCTCCAACATCATCCTCAACCCTACGCTCCCATCATAACTACTGATGTTCGGATGAAAGGCTGGCGTCATGCACTCCACCAGCGGAGGCTCCACGGGATACTCCTCTGTAATTCTGAATTCAAATCTGTATTTCCTGCCACCGTAATACTCACTACGTGTTATCTCCCCCACGAGTCTTATCACCACATCGAATCTCCTCCAGTCCAGAAACTCCCTGGGGAATTCGATGGTGACAAAGGCGGGAAGGCACTTCTTCATGGCGGCCAACTCACTCATCACGTGATACTCGGCGACCAGGTTCTTCTCAGTAACTAGGCGGCTGTCGCGAGGCCTCCTGCCCAGTCTAACAAATTTGCTCTTTTCCGGCCTCGCCGACCACATCTCTGATTCTTTTTCGCCACATGGATAGACTTCGTCTTTATACATTATTGGTCGATATTGCAGGCTGCACACCACCGACAGTTGGGCTTCTGCCGAAGATTGGATCTCCAAATAGAAATGAAAAGGCGGACAGAGACGCGAACAAACTACAGGCTCGATCAAGTTAGAGTATTTGCCAAAATGGTGGTTGGACGCCATGTCCATCCCGACTGTCGACGTATACGTTGCGGTTCTGGCAGGAGCATCAATACGCAACCAGCGTGTCTGCTATACTATTTCTTCATCAACCACATGCAGTCACCTTAAAATTCTCCTTTCAGATTCCTGAATGCACGAGCAGTATTTCATCTTCACGACAGCTTCTCCTTTAGGTTCGACCACCTCCATCCGCTGCTGCTGTCACCCAGACCGGATAGAGGCGGCAACGGCGCCAATGTTGAAGTCTAGGGGTTCAACATTATTCAAGCATACATTATATTCATACACAGCGATCAAAGACAAAGAAATATGGGAAAGGACGTCCAATCCGTCTTTGCATTATCTTTGGTAATTATTTATACATTATGAGGTAGGTTGGAGCGGTTGTACCCGCTCCAACTACCTATTTGTTAATATTTATTTATCTTTTAAACTATAATTACATGATGACATTTAGGAGGTAATTATCCCCCTCTACATGTTGAAAGAAATGTAACTTTAGAATATATGCTATTGTACTTTTATTGTATTCCTACTTTGAAGATGTTATTCCTCCATTCGAATATGTCCTTGATGTAATTGGTCATGTAAAAGTAATGAGGTGAAACCTTTGTTGTAAGCTGGGGAAATAGTACCCAAAAAAGTATTATATAAATGCTATTTTGAGTCTTCCATGTAGGTCATCCCCAATTATATAACATGGTTGACCTAGTTTGACCCCCGCCCTGAAAAACCCTAAAATACTGAAACTGATAGTTTTGGTATATTTGTTATATCAAGATATTGGAGAAGGCTCGTGGGCCAAACCTTTCACAGGTATAATATAAATTCCTTATGTACACTATGTCCAATTTACAGCCTCATATTCGCTATATTCTAGGAGATATGATTCCTCCAAGTTAGGGTTCCAGCCTCTCCCAAGATTCCTCCCCAAACAGGACACCTGGGGAGAACTGCTATATATCGGGATACGAAGTTCCAAATGAAATTTATCAAGATTTTCTAGAACAGGAACGGAATTTTATTTATGTGGTAAAAATTTTAGACCCTGAATATGAAACTGTGACACGTGGAAGTCTGTACAACTTCGCTATGCTGAACAGTCCTGAAACAGGTCACCTTGGGAAAATGCTCATAAGTCCCAATTGGTGAAACCAATTCTTATGAAACATGTGGTGTTGGAAGAAGGATATATGAGGATACCTTAGTACAAAATTTCAATGATATAGGAGCTGTAATTTAGGAGATACCTCAGAAATAATATCGGGCATTTTTGCAGAAGAAATTAGTAAACTAGGCCTTCCTGTTCCAGGAGCTTCCCTCCACTATTTTCAGAAAAGGAGTACATTGGACAGCTCACCTTAAAGAGGTCTATCTTTATATCCAATCAGATCTAAAATATTTCAAGTTTTGAAAATTAGGGTTTCTCTAACAAACCCTAGATCATCCAACTCCGGAATGAGGACGGACACCTCAAATCGGTAAGATCTAATCTTTTGCTATTTACAGTTGAGGTTCTAATTTTAAGATGACTAATCACACCAGATTGATGACAAGCTTGGTGAGGCTAAAAAATTCCAAGAATGGAAGTATAGGATCTCACTAGTTCCAGTTCTAGAGGGAGATGAGGCTAAAAGCCTTACATAAGAAGAACTTGGTCAAGGCCAAGAAGATCATTGTTGATTCAATCACGGATCACCTTATACCACAAGTGTCTTCCCTAAAGACACCGAAAGAGATGTTTGATTCCTTTACCAAGATATTTCAAGGAAATAACATATATCGAAAGATGACTTTGAGAAAATAGTTGAAGAAGGTGAAGATCAAGAATGCAGAGACCATACAGTCATACTTTACAAGGGTCTCTCAAATAAAAGAACAACTTGAAGTGGTAGAAGAAGAAGTGGAAAATGCATAAGTTGTGATAACCACCTTGAATGGCCTCCCAGGATCATGGGATTCATTCATTTGAGGAATGTGTGACAGAAAGAAGTAATTACTTTTAGCAGAATCTGGGAAGAGTACACACAAGAAGAAGATCGACTCATAAAAAGAGAAAAGAAGATGGGAGCAACTGAAGATCAAGCTCTCACCATCCAAAGAAGATCCCTAAAGTGATGAGGAATACAAAGGACTCAACTCTTGAATAACCTCTTATCCATCTTAGCATTTGGATAAGAAATGATGAATGAAGAAGATGATGAAGTTGAAAGCGGAAATGAGTCTACCCACAAAACAAATAAAGATAAGTATTCAATTGTCATTTCATGATATTGTTTTGTTATGCACTTGTTTATATTCATTTGATGCATGATAGACTGTTTGCATTAATGACAGTATACTACTAATATGCATGTGATAGGTAAGTAGCTCATGGTGCTATACAACTCTCCATTTCTACTTATCTAGAATGAAACCTCTTTGCTGACATATTGGACTAGTGCACAATCTCAATGTTGTCCTGGTAGAGATGGAAGGAATCTAGAAATTTTTCGTGAGATATGGATGAATGTTGTATTGGCTAAAATAGTTACATGATTATATCTTTATGCATAATAATTTATCATTATCAATATGCATTATGAAATGCTTCTAATCATACAACTGGTGCATTTTACTTGTAGGAAAGATTATGTACAGTCACCTACAAGAAAAGAAGGATGAGACTTGTTCCGAAGAATAAGTGACGACAGTTCAAGATTCACTCTAATAATCCAAAATGAAGAATGATGTTTAGGATGCAGTATCGAGACCTAAAGGGAATTTTGTAGTTCCATCATGCAGCAGATGGAAACATCGTGGGATACAAGGAAAGATTCATAGTATGAGGCTTCTCATGGAAAGAAGGCATAGACTACGAAGAGACATTTGTAGCCACCAGAAGTTAAGACACATGACAGGTATACTCATGTGTGAAAATTAAAGAAGGCCTTGTACGAGCTCAGAAGACACACATGGGATCATGCATACATGAGGAGCTTGAAGATCACCTAGAGTGATGAAGATCTTAACCTTTGCTACAAGGTTGAAGATGAAATCCTATAGAGGATGACAAGCTCACAGATGGGTGTGAGAAGAACTTTTGAAAAAATTCAAAATAGAGGATCTTGGTATCTAGTGACTCTAGATGGATACATAGAATATTAGTATCAGAGGAAGCTACTTGTCACTCTCGTACATAATGTTTCAATGCATAAAGTACAAAAGGCAGAGGGATAGTGATGTTCTGCTTCAGAGGGAGTGACTGCAGAAGAACTCGAGGTTTGACATGGTATGACAAGATGGATAGCTTACTGATGAATCTGGGATTTATTGAGAGTAAAGAGGATTCCAACCTTTTCTTCAAGGTTGAAGGTGGAAGACCAGTGATTCTCCTGTTATATGTCGATGACTTGTTCCTAACAGAAAAGAGGAACTCATTAAAGTTGCAAGAAGGAGACTTGTTGTCGAGTTCAAGATGAAGGACTTGGATATGATGCACTACTTTCTAAGCATGGAGGTGTGGCAGAATGCAGATGGAATATCTCTGGGACAAGGGAAGTATGCAGTAGAGATCCTGAAGAGGTTCAGGATGATGGACTGCAAGGCCATGACCACACCTATGGCATCGAACCTGAAGATATTGAGTGTTGCTTCATTAGAGACAGTTGATTCCACAATGTATCATCAGATGATTTGTTCTTTGATGAACTTGATGAATATGAGACCATAAATTTGCTTTACTGTGAACACATTGAGACATGTTCACCTGATGGTTGCAAAGCATGTAGTGAGGTACTTGAAGGGTATAGTTGAGTATGGGCTCAAGTATTATATGAATAAGAACATTAACCTGGAGGGTTATGTGGATTCAGATTGGGCAAGCAGTGCCATTGATAGGAAGAGCACTTCTTGGTGTAGCAGGAAGCAGTCCTACATGGCACTGAGTATAGCCGAGTCAAAATATGTCACCACTTGTTATTTGGGAGGTGGTATGTTTCCTTTGAAAAATACTATTTCATTTGGTTGATCTGACTTGCATTTTTGTATGATGCAGAGAGGAGTAGTGAAGCTCCAGTATGTGATCCATATTGAGATCTCTCGAAAGAAGGAGTTCTAGCATAGTCGATCTGGATCTCGAAAGATCTCGATCTGGATCACATATTGGAGCTTCACTGCTCCTATCTGCATCATACAAAAATTCAAGTCAGACCAACCAAATCAAATAGTATTTTTCAAAGGAAACATACCACCTCCCAAATAGAAAGTGGCAACATCTTTTTCCTCGGCTGTACTCAGTGCCAAGAAGCTGGAGAAGCTCATAGGTTTCTCAGATGTAAATAGACCTGTAGGTTGTCCTCGGATGTAATTGATCCTGGAAAATCTCACAGGTTATCCTTGGACGTAATTAGCCCTGATGTGATTCTATTCTAGAAATGGCCAGAGTGAAGTTTGAGTACTTCAGGGAGAATCTTGGTATTCTCCAGGTCGAGGTTCCTTCCAAGGGGAAGTGATGAGTCGGTGAGCCATTCTGACATGGTTAGAGGATTGGTTCCTTCCATGGTAAGATGTAATTGTAGATATGCTCTGATATGATTATGGGTTGTGTTACCACATGATCAGTGCAAAGCCATTCTGATGTGATTGAGGGATGTGTTCCCACATGATCATATATAAGTGCTGATGGCCATTCTCTGGGAGAATGGAGGCACCTGGTCAGTTACAAGGAATACTCAGCTTAGTGCTAAGAGGCCATTCTCTGGGAGAATGGAGGCACCTGGTCAGTTACAAGGAATACTCAGATTAGTGCTAAGAGGCCATTCTCTGGGAGAATGGAGGCACCTGGTTAGTTACCAGGAATACTCAGCCTATAGCTGAGAGCCCTTTTGACATGGTGATAGTATTGGTTACTTCCATGATCAGATATAAGTGTAGATCCATTCTAATATGATTACAGGATTTGTTCCCACATGATCAGTTGTAAGTGCAGAGCCCTTCCATGGATGGTAGTAGTTGTGTCCTACCATGCCACTGGTTGTAAGTTTTGGGCCATTCCATAGATGATAGTAGGTGTGTCGTATCATGATGATGGTTGTAAGTGTTGGGCCTTTTCATAGATGATAGTAGGTGTGTCCTATCATGCTGGTGAATGTGAGTGTTGTGCCTTTCTGACATGGTTCTTGGATGTGTTCCTCCCATGGTCAGATGTAAGTGCTAGGCCTTTTTGACATGGTTCTTGGATGTGTTCCTCCCATGGTCATATGTGAGTGTTGGGCGTGCCTTTCTAACATGGTGGTGGATTTGTTACTCCCATGGTCATATGTAAGTGATGGGCGGGCCTTTCTGACATATGGTCAGATATAAGTGTTGAAGAAGATAAAGACCTACATAGAGGCTAGGCCTATAACCAGCATGAAAAAGGGATGGATCTGTAGAACTTCCTGTGATGAGTATAATTGAGATAGCACTAGTGATGATGATCTAGATCCAGTGATGATCCAAATCCAGTGATGATGATCCAGTGATGATCTAGATCCAGTGATGATGATCCAGTGATGATCCAGATCCAGTGATGATCTAGATCTAGTGATGATCCAGATCCAGAATTGAAGATGAAGATGACTTGATGTTGATCCAGATGATACAGAGAAGAATACATGTGCTGATAAATTGTGTCGAGAGAATACCTTCATAGTTAATAGGGAGTGTTGATGTATTTGTAACTTTGAAATGTATTCACTCGTATATCTTATGTATTGTACCCCGGTGTTTATTCTGGGAAGTATCTATAATGTAATTGAGTCATGTCATGCCCTGATGTTCCGATCGGGAGATTCAATAATGTAAACAAGTCATGTAAAGTCATTGAGGTTAACCCTCCATTGTAAGTCGAGGAAATAGTCCCCTCAATTGACCTAAGGTTAACCCTCCTTGTTGATCGGAGGGAAAAGTCCCCACAGTTGTGGGGCACTAGGGTTATTAGACTCTCCTAGAGATGTCATCCCTGGTAATTAATTGTTAAGTGAGGCCAACATGTTGGAGTGGACATTAAGTGAATGAAAGAATATAAATAGAGAGTGAGCCTCTCTATTTATCACACACACACTCACTCACTGGGGCGCATGAGTGAGAGAGGAGAAGCTCTCTCAAGTGAGAGAGAGATAGAACAAGTTGTTGGAGATCATCTTTATGTTTTCAGGTTTTACGGCTGCCATTGGTGCTCATTCTATCTCTGAGGAAGTTGCAGGGTTTTCTCTTTTATGGTTTCCCCGAGGAAAATTATTTGTGTCTCTTGCCTCTTTTGTTTATTGTTGTGCATGTTATTCTCTCAGATAACATCCTAAGATCGTATTGATTAAATGATAAAAAAATAGCACCCTCTGCCCATTCCCCCATCACTCTCAATTCTAAACACCTAATATATCTATTGGAAAGTGATTGAAAATTACATAACATCGTAAAACATATAAGATTTATGCATAAAAAGTAGCGAAACAAAAATTATATGCATTAAAGATAAATGCAAGCTAGCATCTAAGATACAAATTTTCATAGATACAAATTATAAAAGAAGAAATAAATAAATCATGAATGGTGCTTATTTACCAACATCCACTCATGTGCCTTCACAATATTGTTGAACATAATCCATGCCACTGTCACCTATAGCTTCACCATATTTGCATTTTGTCCCTTCAAAGTCTAAAATGCTTGATAGATCTACATAATCCACTTCATATTTATTACCATTTCTTGGTCCCTTTGGAGAGCATGTCAAAACTACATACCAATCATTCTATACATGATCTTGTACATAAAATACTTGTTTTTCTTGATATGCTAAAATAAATGGATCATATTGCACTTTGTCCTTGCTTAAGCATCACTTCAAATTCACCATGGTGAAACCAATTTCATCAACTTGCATTCCTTCCTTTTTTGTGTACATCTATCCTATCATATTTTAACAATGGATACTGCACACAATAGTATTCCATGATTATTTCTTGGATCACTCCATAATATGTTGTTGTCTGATGTATATGTTTTTTCTCCTTTGCACTTGATCTCATTAATGTTTGTGCATCTATGCACACACCACTATTTTGGGTGGACCTAACATTCTCTATGCTTTTAATAAGAAATCTACACCCATTGATCAAGTATCCATCATACTGAGTTGCATATTTCCTTGGACCACATGCCAACCATTTAAGGGAATCAGATATATTTTTGTTTCCTTCCACCTGTAAATTTTTAAATGTTCTTAGAAAACCATGCAATTTCAAACTATATAAAAATATTCTTAGTTTCATACATCACAAGTCTTGTTCAACGAATATTAAATAATTCTAATATAAAGAATAGATCATTACCTAACCAATCACTAAATTTTTGGTTGTGGAGATTTTCTAGCACAACTTCATATTTTTGGGCTTGGATGTTTCTATTGGTGATTTCGGTCAAGTGCATCCTAATTTCTAGTAATGTCAATAAATATTTTTATAGATTATAATAAAAATTATTTTATAAGGTTGTGCTTATTACTTACTCTATCCAAGGTTAAATTTCTTCTATGTAGTGTAAGACCCATCTTTGGGCTTGTAACAAACTAGTCCTATCCAATTCAACAGAAGTTCCACTACATAAGGCCTTCCCATACTGACCAACCTCTCCTTTTTCATCATCACAAGCCTAATTTGTACTAGGCATGCTTCCAATATATTCCATACATTCGACATATCCAACACAAAATTTGATGGATTCCTCCATAGTGTAGTTTTCCGTTATGCACCCTTTATGCCCATTCTTGTTCTTCATGCGACGTTTGAAAACTTTCATGTTCCTAAAGAATAAAACTCGCAAAAATTGTAGTAAAAACAAAATGTTGACTAAATATTTGTTAATGTTGTACTATATACACATGGTAATGGCTGGGATTTATGTGGATGTGTACACATAGTAAAATTTTAGAAACCTTTCAAAAGGGTACATCCATTAAAATGTGATTGTGCCGCAAAAGCATAGCTCTCGTACCACGTGTAATGTCAAATGTATCAATATATCAAAGAATGAGGGTGGGAAATAATTTTTGAGTAAGAAAAATGTTTCCACAACATCATCTTGTGAGTCTTCAAGATCTGTTGGATCCACCATATTTTGCACAAATTTGCTTATAAATGAAGAAAATCCTACAAATGGTGTTTTGCACCGCTTTTGGTAACATAAGGCGCACTGGAAGGAGTGTTTGCATGAGAACATGAAAATCATGTGCTTTCATACTATGAAACTTAAGTTCTTCCATAAATCAACAGTTTATAGGGTTTGAACTATATCCATCAAGAACCTTTAACATGAACAAAACTACACAGAGTGTCTTTCTCGTTTTTTGAAAGAGTGTGTGGTGTAGGTGGAAGAAATATTCTTTGGCTTGTTCTTGTGGCCATAGTGACCTCCTTACACCCAAATGTTGTAAGTCATCATGAAATGTTTTTCTATCCTTTGATTTTCCTTTTATATCCATAAGGGTTTAAAAAATTCTTTCGCATACAAGTTTTCCACATGCATTACATCTAAAATGTGATGCACTAGGTGTTTCTACATCCAATCATATAAAAATGAACACATGATAATATGGAGGATAAATTAAACAATATATTAATAAAATCAAGTTAAACATAGTGAAGGCCTTCAAGCATCATCCATTTATGGCCTTAACTATAGTTAATGTGTGCACATACCTCCCAATATGGAAAATTGAATAGAATTTACCTTTTCTTCCAAATGATAGTGTTCAAATTTTCACCTTTTTATTTTTTCTCTTTCTTTTTGTACTTTCACACTTCCCCCAATTCTTTTCCCTTCCCTCTGTTTCTGTAAAAGTATCTTACACATGTAAAATTTTAGGTGCAATGTGATTCTCAATATTCCCATTAAATGGTCTATTTTTTGAACGATACTTATTATTTGCTAGAAGATATCTTCTATGTCCCATGCACACACACTTCCTAATACATTTGATATACTTTGAATGTTTTACTTCAACATATGAGGCATGCACAAAACCCTTTAATCGCACAACCAACCATATTTCCATAAGTAGGAAAGTCATAGATTACCCACATCAATATAGCCTTCATATTAAAGAATGACCTTGATTGAGAATCATATGTCCTTTCCCCTTCATACCACGTTATCTTTATTTCATTTACCAATGGTTCCAAATAAACATCTATGTCATTTCCTGGTTTCCTGGGACCAGATATTAACAATGACAACATACAAAAGTTCTTTCCATGCATAACCATGGAGAAAGGTTATATGTGACTAGTACCATTTTCCATACACTATATGTACTGCTCAAGTTTCCATAAGGATTAAATCTATCCACTTCCATTGCAATTCCCACATTGTGAGGATCATTGAAAAAAATTAAGCCATTTGGAATCTATAGTTTTCCATGCTGGGCTATCAACTAGGTGGTGCATTATTCCGTCCTCACTTGCTTTCTCATGATTCCACCTAATTTTTTACGTGATATGTGTAGAGATGTAACAAAACAAATATAAGATAGACATTGCAATACTTAAGAAGAATAAGGAAAATGATTTTTGAGTAGGTTGGTAATACATGATGGTGCATGCTATATTGGAATTAAAATAGTTTAAAATCATACCTATACATTCTCTTCAACCTTGTTACTATAGGGAAATACCTAATCACTTTGGCCAGGACACCTATCCACGCCTTTCCAAACTGAGCATGAACCTTCCATCTATATTTTCCACATGTTGGGAATTTATATTTACTTTCATGTTTTCCACGATACAAAATGTAGTCATTATGGCATGCATGTATAATTACATAGTCTAGACCCAATTATTTAATCAACCTTTTTGTTGCATATGAAGAATCTGGAAGAGTATTTTCTTTAGGAAGAATTTATATTTGTTACTTCAACACTTGGGTGAAAGTTGTTAAAGCATCCATTTTTCACTTTAATGTTGTACAATTTCACAATGGTCAATAGCTTAATGAAACTAGTGCAACCGAGGTGCAATGGTGTCTTGGAATCTTATATTAACTTTTGATATTGATTGATATCATTCATTTCATTCATTGATATTGCTTGTCCATTTTCACAATTCACATTTGGATTTTCATTGAAAAATTGATAAACATCATTCACCATTTGAACCATATGATCACCAACCGTGGTTGTATCATCATCATTGTCATTCTTAGGAACATCAATATCATTTCTAATTAATGTTGAAAACTCATAATTCTTATTATCATATTGATGTCCAACTATGTGATCATCGCCCCATGTAATTTCTAGAGGTAAATAATGCATCTCATTTGTATGGAATTTATTTCCCTTGTCAAATATAGAGTCTTCATTAGGTTCCCTCTATCCATGGAAAAACCAAATTTTATATGAACTCATCATACCATGAATCATCAAGTGGTCTTGTTCTTTCTCCAACATCAGTACTACAACATTGCAACACTATTTACATGGGAATATTATGGTCTTCTTATCTTCTGAATGCGTCGTAGCAAAATCTATGAATTCTTCAACCTCATCTTGATATTCCTTTGTCATTATACATACAAACAATTTTCAAATCTCTTTAAAATAAACACTACAAATTACATTAAACACAAATTCTATATTATGTCATATCAAAGGATTAAATATACAAATTATACCTTGTCTTCAAATCTGTCTAGTGCCCTTTTTGGGCCATTTGAAAATAAAATCAACTGAATTTCTACAACTGGAACCTCAAGAATCATCCTCTATGCTATTGATACATCTACGATTACTTGAAGAAAGTAAATGCTAATGTTAATTCTAGTTTATTGTTAATGTTAATCTTAGTTTAAATGTAACGTGTTTGCTTTCTCTAATATACTGGTTTTATTGGAAATTCCCTTGACTACTCAAGACATAGATGATTCTAGTCTTGAACTTTAGAAAAGGATTTCTTTACTCAAGGCCAACATTGTTCTCTTTACAAGAGAATAAGCTTCGAAAGAGAGTCCCTTGGGAACTCTCCTCATCCGAAAGTTAGTTGATACTTGTTTATTGACAACAAAAGTTAAAACATAAGTACCTTGGGCACATCCCAAGGGAGCAATTTGATCACTTGCATTAATCTTATCACACTTTGGATTTTTTCCATCAACATCATTATACTTCACACTTGGATAAGTAAATATCACACTCAAAATTCCCAAGTACATAATTATACTTCACAATTGCTCAGATGATGACAATAAAAACAACATATTTCCAATTGTTTTCTTTATGGAAAATGGTCAAAATATCATTAGAGCTCAATCCCCTCACTCACGGATATATATGGTGTATATGTACACCATATATGTCTTTTTCCTCGGAAAAACTTCTAACAGTTTTTATTTCAAGTAGAAATAGGTAGTGTTACATTTTGAATTGGTCATATATGACTTCAATTGAAGCAAAAAAAATTATTTGATTTATAGGTGTTAGGGAATAACCCATCCTTAGTTCCATAGTCTTATACCTTATACAATTTCATTTGCCTTCATGCAGCGATTTCTATGGTTAGACTTAGGGAAATTGATCATTTTCCATAATTGATGTGCTCCTAGTTGATCATTCTACACAATTGATGTGCTCTAGGGTTATCATTCTAACACCTAGTTCCCACATTGATTGCATTCAATCATTCATGCGCTCCCCTTCCTCTTTTTTAGGTATTTTGACACCTTTGAGGCGCTAGTACTTGTTTTGTGTAGTTTTTGGAAAGTTTTGGGAATTTATTTCTCTCCTAGAGCCACTCCACTCACCCATGTGCCTCCACACACCTACCACACCTCCACACATGTTCCATCATGCCTCACCAACATCCACACAAGAATTATTTATCGTTTGGGATGGGTGGGAGGCACATTGGTCCACCTAGGGGGGGTTGAGGGTCAAATATAGTGATGACACTTGTATGCTTTCACATGGCCTTCAAGGCCTCACAAATTTTCCCAAATTTAATATATACATGCTCTAAACATAGTTACATTTTATACTATGTTAATAATATCCACTATTGACTTCATGCGTGAATGCAATTTCACTCTTTTCAGCTAATTTGTGATAGTTTTGAAAACTATAACGAATTGTGATATTTTATTTGGATTCTAGATCCAGATATGAATCAATTATCACATGATATCAAATCTTATTTAAGCTACAAATCGATTTTAAAGTGTTTGATTTGTTTTAATAAATATTCTCCAGATAGATTCGAGTGTTTTCATTGCAGGTACATTCAGCGATTCTCACCACTAGCGCAAACAGAGATGGATCAAACTCATGTCTTTCTAACACCATTCAACTACTTCAAATTTAATTCCAATATGGTTATACAGCTGAGGTCCAAGGGTCTCTACAGGGTCACCATGGGGACAGAGGTCGAACCAAATTCTACAGTAGAGAAGTCGAAGTTTTTCAATAGACTTGATGATGCATTTGGAATGCTTTGTCTCATCATTTTGAGAGATATTATCTTTCATTTTGAAAATATAGCTACCCCAAATGAAGTATGGATGAGGCTTGAAGCTCTGTTTGGGAAGACTGATGAGATGATGTGTCACCAGCTCAAAAATCAACTCATCTCCTTAATCCCAGTGCATTATGCGACCATCCAATATTTCTTCACCAAATTCAAGTCATTGGTGCTTCAACTCAAGAAATGTGGAATAGAGAATAAATAATAGCAACTCATATTGTCTATTCTTTCAAATCTAGGGCCTGAGAATCCTATGTTTTTCAGCACATTTCACTCGAGTAATCTTACAGCTCCAAACTGGAAAATGCCATCACTAGAAAGATTCATGGAGTATTTTACCCAAGAGAAAGATAAGCTAGTGTAGATTGGTACCATCAAGTCAAGAAAATACCAAGATCTTTCTGCAAGGGTTTTGGATACATCGAAAGGAAAAAAAATCCAAGGTTTCGAAGTAGTCAGATAAGAAGAGGCAAGACAGACTCAAATTTCCTGATGGGCATTCGAATCCTTGCAAGGACAAGGACAAGAAGAACAAGGAGAATACCAAATGCACCTACTTACACAAGGCATGGAATATAGAGAGTGCATGTATGAATAAAACTATATTTATGATGGCGCAGTTGTTGTAGAAGAAAAACATCCCTATCCTAGAGGACGCAAGGAAGAAGGATGGAAGTTCAGGTTCTGACAACAAAGAGAGGCTCCATGCTTTGGTTGTTGGCTCTTCAGATTCTTCATTCTTCATCATTGATACAGGAGCATCAAGGAACATTTCCTCTGTTAAATATTTCTTCACATCCATGTATTCAGACAGTGGCCCAACTTTTCGAATGGGTGATGATTCAGAGATCCAGGCCAAGGGGATTGGAAGGATTGATCTTGAAGATGGATATTTCAACAATGTCATGTTTTTACCAGACTTGTAAGTGAACCTACTATTAGTGTACCAAATGAAACACAGCGGTGAATCCAAGAGAGTATCATTTTCTCCATATGTGGTTGAGATAGCTGAAATCTCCTCCAACAAAGTGGTGGCATTGGGGTATGGTGATAATTAATATAGGATGTACAAATTATCTCATTTTCTTCCCAAATCCAGAGGGAAAGTGCTCCTATCTCATGCCAATGAAACCATCAAGTTGTGGCATGATAGGTTTGGACATATGAACTACAGATACCTCTAGGAATTGATCAACGATGGCATGGTGGAAGGGCTTCCTCCTATCAATACCTCCAATGGTGCATGCATTGGTTGTGTGGTGGGAAAACATCCAAAGTGCAGCTATGAGAAAAGGGAAAGAAATGAGAGCTACACAAGTGATTAGGTTGGTGCATTCAGATCTCATCAGCCCTCTTCCCATACCCTCCTATGGAGGATCAAGGTATGTTCTCACTTTCATAGATGATTTCTCAAGGTTTTTATGGGTCCATTTCCTCAAGCTCAAATCTAAAGTCTTTGAGACTCTAAAGGTTTGGAAGTCCCTGGTTGAGAATCAATATGGAAACAAGATAAAAATCATTAATGCTAATAATGGTAAAGAGTACGTGAACAATAATTTTCAGCACCTCTTTGAAGAATGTGGAATCCAAATGTAGCATTTGGTCCCATACACACCACAAAAAAATAGTGTGGCTAAGAGGAAGAACATGGCACTCAAAGAGATGGAAACCTGTATGATTGAAGCTAAGGATTTGAGTCCTAAGATATGGGATGAATCCATTAACTATTCTACATACATTTAGAACAAATATATTTATAAATCAGTGGAATGGAATACACCATACGAGGCTTGGTTTGGTCACAACCAAATATTTCACATTTCATAATTTTTTGCTCAAGGGCTTGGGCTAGGATACCTCTAGAGAAGAGAAAGGCCTTGAAGAAACAAATAAAGGATTGCATCATGGTTGGTTATGCTGAATATACAAAGTTCTACAATCTCTTTTATCCCTCAACTCAAAATACTTTCATAGAAAGAAGTTTGAAATTCGAAGAAGAAGTCATTCTAGATTTCGAACTAGCACTAAGGGAATGCTCTTCTCCTCAACACCAAGATGATGTAAGTGATGATTCCATTTCTGATATTTCTGATATTTCTGATTCTCATATTGCTGAATATGATGTTTCTTAACATGACTCCCCCACAAGGCCTAACTGGGATGAGAAAACCATAGAAGCAGTTGGGGATTTAGCTGGCAATCCACTAGATCCTAGGAAGACTAGATCACAATTCCACAATTCTTCCTTTGCAAGTGAAGTTTATATTTCTTATAATTGCTTAATGATGATTGTATTTTATCCACAATAATATCAGGAAGCATCAATTGACCCAATATGGAAAACAACCATGCAATAAGACTTAAACTCTCTATAGGAAAATGAGACTTGGGAATTGGTTGCTTTGCCTCCCAAGTGGAAGCTAGTGCAATGAAAATGGGTCCATAGGACCAAAGTTTCTGATGATGGGTCTGATATAAATTATAATTATATATTGGTTTCAAAATTCTTCTCTCAAGTCCAAGGAGTGGACTATACATAGACATTTGCACCGGTTGCAAAGATGGACTCTATCAGGCTAGTTTTAGCCATTGCTGCAAGTGTTGGGAGGTTCACCACATGGATGTAAAAAGTGCATTTATTCATGGTGATATACAAGAAGAGATATATATGAATCAACCTTATTGTTTCCAATAGTATCCTTACCTTGTATTCAGGTTAAATAATTCACTCTATGGCCTCAAGCAAGCCCCAACGGCTTGGTATGCCAAGATGGACAATTTTCTGCTATAACTTGGCTTTGTTAGATGCAAGTATGATCCTAATGTTTATTTGCAGCATATTGTTAATGTATTGCAGGTAATATTAATGTATGTTTATGACATTTTTATTGCAGGTAGCTGCACCAAATAAATTGGGTCAATCAAATCATCTTTGCACAGTGAATTTTCAATGACCGATCTTGGCTTGTTGAAAGGATTTCTTGGTTTGGAAATTGTTGAATACGAAGCAGGGATCAAGTTCAGTGAACAAAAGTATGATGTAGACCTGTTAATTAATTTTAAAATTTATGAATTTAATGAATCCAAGTTCCCATTCCTTTTTGGTATCAAACTAGGTGAAGTTGGTGACTCTTCATTGGTGGAAGGCTCTTTGTATAGGCAGCTAGTCGGGAGTTTGTTGTATCTTACTCATTCTAGACATGATTTATCATATATTGTAGGTATTGTAGATATATATATATATATATATATATATGCATAAGCCTCTTGATATACATTGGAAGGAATCCAATAGGATCCTTCAATATGTACAAGGCACCAAGAACTTCAGGGTACACTATGTTGTTAGTTCTCCACTAGAACTAGTTGGATTTTCTGATTCTGATTGGACTGGTGATCCCAATGAAAGGAAGTCCACTTCAAGTTATGTCTTCATGATTTCCAATGGTACCATTTGTTTTTCAAGAAATAAATAACACACTATTTCTCTTTCTTCAGCTGAGGCCAAGTACAAAGGAGCAGTGAATGCAGCTACACAATGTGTGTAATTGCAAGGCATTCTTTGGAAACTTGGTGTTGCACTTGATTCATCCACAGTCATTTGGTGTGGCAATCAAAGTGCAATAAATATTTCCATAGATACATTATAGATATAGAGGACAAAACACATTGAGATACGTATGCACTACATTCAGAGCTTGGTGCATGATTGTGTGATAGCCTTGCAGTATTGCCCTTCTGCTGAGCAAACTGCTGATATTTTCACCAAGTGTTTCATAGAGAAGACCTTCACTTACCTAAGATCACTACTTGGGGTGAGTGGTGCACGGTGATGGATGCCATTCACCTTCATATTTTTGGCTCCATGTCCATTTTTTAGGAGAGGTTTTGTTCCTATGTGGTTTTCCTCTTTTCCTTGTTTTCATGGACAAATAAAATTTTATGTTGTATGAGGTGACTTGAGCCTTTGTTGCCAATGCCTCCGTGATATTTTTGGTTAATAAGTACTAAGTAAGCATTAAAATGGGTTGGGGGGGGGGGGTTAGATCATAATCTAACCTTAGTAATATATTCTTAGACCTTAGACACTTTTGTTTTCCTTCATGCAGTGATTTCTATGGTTAGACTTAAGGAAATTGATCATTTTCCATAGTTGATGTGCTCCTAGTTGATCATTCTGCATAGTTGATGTGATCTAGGTTGATCACTATAACGCCCATGTGCCCACATTTGTTGAATTCAACTAGGAATGGGCTCCCCTTCCTCTTTTCTATGAATTTTGACTCATTTGAGGTGCTAGTGCTTATTTTGAGTGGTTTTTGGACTGTTTTGGGCATTTATTGTTCTCCTAGAGCCACTCCACTCACCCATGTTCCTCCACACACCTTCCATACCTCCAAAAATGTTTTATCATTCCTCACCAACATCCACACTAGCATTTGTGATTTTTTGGGATGATTTGGAGGCTCATTGGTCCACCTAGGGGGGTTGAGGGTCAAATCTAGTGATGACACTTGTATGCTTTCACATGGCCTCCAAGGCCTCATAAAATTTCCCAAATGTAATATATACATGTTATAAACATATTTACATGTTATAAATTGTTAATAATATCCACTATTGACTTCATGTGTGGATACAATTTCAGTCTTTTCAGCTAATTTGTGCTTGTTTTGCAAACTATAGAAAATTGTGAGAGTTTATTTGGCATCTAGATCCAACTATGAATCAATTATAACATTAGGAAGGACTATGAAGGAATTTTATAATAACATGGGTATTTACCCCTCAACAATTTTGGCATCTTGTCATGTGGACAACATTTTTAAATACTAAAAACTAGATTTTCAATGAAAATCCGAACTTGGGAAATGCAGATATAACAACTGATTAGATATGAATCTGTTGGAGAGGGGATGAGTGACCTGACATTGATTTTTGGTAAAATATTAGTTATCCTTGAAATAGTTATATATATCCACCTTCTCCACTTGGTATTGGCTTATCCTTATAGGCTCCATCAAACACCCCCCAATGGATATGTGGTGTCTATGAAAATATCGGTAATTTTCCTTTGTTTCTTCATATCATTGTTCCTTGGAAAATCACCATAACTCTATTCAAGCATATGAAATAATTTTGTTGGAGACAGATTAGTGTATTGGAACATTGTTTTGTTCTTGGTGTGTTACTACCTGGTTTACAAAGGGGTGAGAAAGGAAATTTTCAACTATAATGGATTTTTTATGGTAGATTTATGAATTCTTGAGGCACTGTTGGTAGTATTTTTCCAGGTAGGGAGATGACAACTCTAAAAATATATTGCTGGAGAAGATCACTATTGTGTGGATGTGTTATCTACAGAAAGTAAAACAATAGTGGCAATTTCTCAGATACTTTATAAGGCTATTAAAAGTACAAACCTTCATTATTCTCACTTCATTTCCTTGTTACTAGTTGGCCACATAGTTGCACACAACATTGTTCCCATAGTTGATGTAGTTGGTTAAGACTGTGGTTTATTGGAGGAGGTTTGTGGTTGGATAAATGAGAAAGGAGCATTATGTTGAACATGTATTTTCATTAATGTCAAAGGATCAAATAGAAAAGAATTAGATGTCAAAAGCATGTTGAATACTTCCTCACACATAGCCATATTGAAGAAATACATATGGAAGAAAGTGGAGGTCACATGAGAGAAAATATCACCATGACATTGGTCACAAGTGCACAAATAATAATCCATAAATAAGAGCATTTAAAATGGCACATATGCACAAATACCATTCGTGAGACTTATGAATGAAGAAACAAAAACTCATGTGTAAAAGTACCACAATGAAAATGGTACGTGTTATGAAGAATTGTAAAAGAAAATGTGAGTTATGAACCTATCTGCAAAAGTACCATAAAGACATTGGCATAATTTCTCCATACACCACACAAATATGAATTGTGATAAGTGGAATACATACCTAGAGCTTAACTTGTGGAAAATGAAAATTAGTGGGGTGTTATCCAAGGATAAGTAACTTCACAAATTGGACACATCTCTTGAGATAAGAAGACTATAAATAAGCAATAGACGGATGTGGTGAAGTAAGCTTGTGAAGAATCAAGATATGAGATAATTTAGTTAGACAATATTCAAAATTCTTTGAGGTATCAATGGCTCATTGATCGCAGTAAGTATCTTTATACAACGAAGCTAAAGTGCACAAAATAACAGATTTTGAATACACATAAGTGCGCTAGATGAAGACTATACCTGTATTATGGATGTGCGATGTTCTTCCTAGTAAAAGACATGTATTATAGAACAACAAAAGTGACTGAGATGGAAACTCTATTATGTATTCAGGAACAGAAAGTAGATCCATAGAAAAGATGTAGATTGCAATAATTATTACACATGATGGTGTTGGAAATTGTTTTTCCATACGTAGATACTTAGACGCATATTGAAGAAGTTACAATAGTTGTGGATTGTGAAGACATTCACAAGGATAAGGTATTTTTATATTTGCAGTTTTTTATACAATCTTATTTCATATAAGAGAGGTTGGATGGGGAAAAGAGAAGGGGGTTGTATCCTCCTTCTAGTCGATGTTCGAGAATATAATCAAGGTGTTGTAGCATCATTTATATTGGTGTAAGTAAAACCTATGGGTATGGATCCTCCTTCTAGTGGAATCTAGTAAATACAATTGGGGTATTGTAGCATCCTTTTTGTTGGAGAAAATAAAATCTAAGGGGTTGGAGCCTCCTTCTAGTTGGTGCTGGAGACACAATCAGAATTTGGTGCTTCCACAACTAGAGAGAACAGTTTCCTGCAAGTCGGATCTTGAATCCACAAGTCACAGTTTGTGCAGTCATATGGATATATGTTTAGTTCAGTGCCTAAAGTTTCTTCAATTTCTTTGCATAATTGTTTGGTATTAATATTGATGTATCTCTAAAATTCATGCTCGTCAAGGTATAAAACTTCATCCTGAGATATCCTTATTTTTCTTATTTCCAAACCCATATGTTATAGTAATATTTTATTCACCAAGTGGAACTTATGCTAAGTTTCCCAAGGTGACCTGTTTATGGATTGGTTTAGTACATTGAACTTGTACATAATTCCACGTGTCACTATTTTAGCTTCGGGTTCTGAAACTCTCACCAAATAAATTAAATCCCAATCCATTTTTGGAACATCCTATTAAATTCAATTTGGATCTTCCTAGCTCGAGATATAGCAATTCTCCCTACGCCAGTTGTTTAAGACTAAATTTTGGAAGAGGCGGGAACCCTGATTTGGAGGGATCAAATCTCCTGAAGTACAGTGAAAATGGGGCTTAAAATCATACACAAGTTTCACCCACAATTCATGTTATTCTTGTACTATTTATATTTCCTAATACTTCACCAAAATCAAGTTATAGCAAAATTTCCAAGCTAACTAGATTTTTCCTTCTAAGCTTTGAAGCATGAAGCCCTAAACTTCGTCAGTTGTAGTAGTAGCAGTGTTATGGATGCACAAAGACTTATTTCATTCTCAATATGATATCATGTTATAATATCAATGGTTATACAATATCTAAAATATATATCATCATAACAGTATAACCATATGCAATAGTAACATTGAAAGAAAGACAAGCACAACAACACAAAATAACACAAATATTTATCCTAGGAAACCCTCGCGAGGGAGAAAACCCAACAAAACTTCCTCAATATAAAATTATGTCAAGAATAGTGTAAGAACCCAAGAACAAGANTCTCTCTCTCTCTCTCTCTCTCTCTCTCTCTCTCTCTCTCTCTCTCTCTCTCTCTCTCTCTCTTGTGCAACTACTTGAGTGAGAAGTGTGTACAAATGAGGGAGGCACATCACCTATTTATAGTCATCAAGTGAGTGACTCAATTACTTAAATAGGTCAACCATGTTATCTAATTGGGGCTGACCTACTTGGGAAGACTCAAAATAACATTTATATAATACTTTTTTGGGTACTATTGCCCCAACTTACAACAAAGGTTTCACCTCGTTACTTTTACATGACCAATTACATCAAGGACATATTCAAATGGAGGAATAACATCTCTGAAGTAGGTATACAATAAAAGAACAATAGAATATATTCCGAAGTTACATTTCTTTCAACACTATGATGTTAAATACAATCTCCAATGCACTCCATATCTCTAATCAGTTGAATCTTCAATCCTCCCTAGTGGTTTACTAAATAACGCTTTTCCCAATTGTATTCACTTCGTACTAGTCCACTTCATTGGTGTGATTAAGTGTTGTTGTGAGGTGAGCTTAAACTCTTATTTTAAATTAATTGAACTTTACATTATTTTCACTTGAACCATAGTCATAGTGTTTAGGGTTTAAATGGTCATAATGTTTAGGGTTTATATGGTCATAATGTTTAGGGTTCAAAGTGTATTTTGAGGATTAGTTATGGATTCATGGTGTATTAAGGGGCGTAATGTATTTTATGTCACAGTGTATTAAGGGTTAAGTGTTAGTCTGTGATTTTGAGAAGGCCCGTAGATATTATAGGGGTATTATGTCTAGGGTCATAATTATTAGTGGTTGTAGTGTGTTAATGGTTAGATGTTCAAAGTCATAATGTATTAAGAGGTGATTGCATGAGGGGTCATAGGTTTAACGTCTTCGGAGTCACAATATATTTTAGGGATGACTACATCATGGGTCGTAGTGGTTGGGAGTCCTAATGTGTTGGGGATTTATTACATCAAGGGTCATAGTGGTTAATTGGTAGTCAAAATGTATTTTGGTACTATCATATTAGGGGTCATAATGTATTAAAGGGTAAGTGTATCAAGGGGATCGATTGTTTAGTCTCATAGTGTATTAAAGGGTCAATGTATTAGGGTGTTGGTATCAACTCAAGATTATATAATATTAAGGGGATCAATGTATTCCAAGTCATAGTGTATTGAGGGGGGTCGTACATGACCATGGTCATAAGACCATAAGTTCATATAAATGTTTTAGGATATGATTGTGCCATTGGGGGTAATAGGGGGTTAAGGGAAAGGAATATTAAGCCTTTAGTGTGTTCAAGGTCAAAGTGTATTTTGGGGTTAGTGTTGTGGAGGTCACATCATGGATCAAGGGGTGATATTGCAAATTAGGTTCACAAGGATTACATGGTATACAATGTCCTAAGTCATAATGATTAGGGTTAATATAGTATATAAGTTTCTAGTTTGTTCAAATTTATAAAGTATTAGGGGGTGAATATTGCATAAAGGTTCATTGGGGTAAAGATCTGTCCTAGTGTATCAAGGATTTATATTGCTAAAAATTAGTATATTAGGGAGTTACTGCATTTTAAGGTGTTAGCGTGTGAGGTCATACTATATTAGGGGTCAAAGTAGTCATGGTTAATGTATATTAAGGGGTTAGTTTTATGAGTCATAATGTATCAAGGAGGTGATACATCATGGGTAATACGAGTTAAGCAAGGTTTATAATTTTACTGGGTAATTTTACCAATGGTCATGAGGGTTATTAAGGACAAAGTATATAACCCTACTTCATAAAATATTATCTATGAGAGAACAAGAATATCATAACAAAAATCATTTCAAATCTTGTAGGTTTATTTTTTACACATAGTCAAATCACATCAAATTGAAGACTTAAAATCTTACATATTATTGATAGTATAGGAAATAGGTATCCCATCGATTCAACCAATGGAAAGTTTTGGAAATTGTATGGCTTTAAGGACCTCTCCCTTTTTGGTAATTAATTCTTTCTTATTGTTTAGAACATTTTATAAGGGCTCGGGTTCAAATGCAAATTTCAGAGAACTAGTTCAATGGTATTTGAGAAAGCGTAAGCATGAAATTAATCAATCAAATGGGGAACAAATATTTCTACCCTTCATATGCTTTGTTAGTATAGTGAACCAATAGTCACCTCTGAAACGTGACCATATGAGTAATTAAGAAATACAATACTAATTTGATTAGAACCACACAATTCGATGAGTTGATCAACCACTACAATCATTTTTGAGTCATTTTGAGTATGATGATATTTTGCAAGATACGATGCTAGTCTAGTACTACCATAGAATGAATTCAAGCAATTAGGATAATATTGTGTAAATATTAGAAAATTTGCATTGGTCTATCATAGAGAATTCTAAGATTTGAATTATGTTATGGAGGATAGAGAAAGATATATTTTACCCATAAATGTTTATCGTATGTGTGTTTGTATGTATCCCCCCACTCATGTCTAGATATGCATATATATTATCCAGGTTGAATATTTATAGTGGTTTATGTATTTTAACTTATTCCATGAAACATATTAGCATTACATAGTATTCCTAAGGAGAGTTCATGTCTTGGGTGATGAAGGGTCTCTTACCCTGGCCATTTTCTGTCTACCAATGGTTCATCTAGGAATATTCATCAAGTTATGTGTCTCAAATATCATTTGTGAAAAAACATCATCTTCCACCATTCCACTTTCCCTAACACTTGAGTAATCCATAACATTTTGGCACCAAAGGATAAGTTCATGTCTAGATATGCATCTAGAATATTCAATTTGAATCTTTCTAGTGGTTTATGGATTTTAATTTAGTCCATGAAATATATTAAGATTAGTGAGTATTCATTGTAGAGATCATTCATATGCTGATGAAGGGTTTCTTACCCTAAACATTTTATGTCTACGAATGGTTAATCTAGGAATATTTGTCATTTCATGTGTCTCAATTATTATTTGTGAACAAATATCATCTTCCACCATTCCATTGTATCTAACACATGTGTAATCCATAGCATTTTGGCTCCAATGGATAAGTTTATGTCTAGATATTCATCTATACAATCTAGCTTGAATATTTCTAGTGGTTTATAGATTTTAATTTACTCCATGAAACATATTAACATTAGGAAGTATTCCTTGCAGATATCATGCATAGTGTGATGAAGGGTCTTTTACCCTAGCCATTTTATGCCTACCAATGGTTCATCTAGTAATATTCATCATTTCATGTGTCTCAATTTCTTTTTGTGAACAAATATTGTCTTCCACCATTCCACTTTCTCTAACACATGAATTATCCATAACAATTTTTACTCCAAGGGCTAAGTGTGGGATTGACCTGTTCTTGCCATAATATCTCCAAACTAAACAAATTGAACTACTCAAGATTATTCCTCTAATGTTCTTCCTCTCAAACATAAAAGAAAGAGTTTCCCATACTTCCTTTACCAACATATACTCATGCACACAGTAGGAATCATTAGGGATAGTGCCAACAGGGGTAGTGTCATCGTCGTCATTGTCAACATCACCACCACCACCACCACTACCATCATGATCATCATACTCATTATCATATTAAGGATTAAGTGTGTTCTTAACGGGATATATTAAGGATTATATATGCTATTGACTAGCCATCTCACGTGAAATATGTCCTCAAATTTAATTATTCTTACTTTGAAGGAATTTGGCCATCTAATCTCACTATATTTACAAATGAGAAAATCATCAAAATGGATGTAGTCGATGATGTGGTGCTTCATAAAAAAAAAATTGTTGCATGACAAGTTGATAGGGAAATAAATGCTCCTTGCTCTAATATTTGTATTCCTTCATCCCTGAACCCTCCTACTATTTTACACCCATAAAATAAACAATGAGAGATGAAAAAAGAGAATTACTTAGAGAATGTCGATACCTATGGGTTTGTAGTTTTTCTCCATATTTGACTAAATAGTGATTGGTAATGTCACTACAGATGCTAATTCTTGAGAAACATAGTAATTTTGTATGGAGGGTTTACTATTTTCATTTTAGGAAAATAACATATTGCTTTTATTCTTAATAAAAAATGTATTTTTTTCCCATATCTACTGTGTCATTTGTATATATTGTTTGATTCCTTGGTCACAAGCATAGATCTAGTTTATTATCTTGTATGCTATCAACTTTCTCTTGTTGTCTTCAATCTTTAAAGATTCTTCTACACTATCAGAGGAGAAAACTTCAAGGATAGTGAGGACAAACTTTAAGAAAAATATTTTGGCATTATATTCAAGTGACTAACCAGATCTAGGGGAAGTTTAACATTTTGTGTTTCTGTTTTGTTCTAGACCTGTACCATTCAGATCTAGGGAAACAGCTCATGTCCGTAGGAGGTGAGAATTTCCAGCAACAAAAGTATACCTTTTAGGTGAGAATAACTTTTCTCTCAATATTGAGGATGGAAAGGTATCTAACTAAACATTAATCAATAATGTCACTACAAATGCCAATTATTGAGAAACATAGTGATTTTGTATGGAGGGTTTACTATTTTCAGTTTAGGAAAATAACATATTGCTTTTGATGAGATACAATTGTTAATATTTTTTAATGAAAAAGAAAAGTATCTTAGTTCATACTTTATAGTGATGTTAACACACAAGTTTGCACTAATAATATGAATAGATCGACATGATTATACTATTGATATGATGATAGATGATTTTTTATGCATGTTTTGTACAACTACATATATGGAGGTAAGTGATTGTTTGTAATTGAAGTATATCATTATTTTTATGATATTTTCATGGTTAGAACATATTATTTTGTACTTTATTAACAATCTAATAGCATATGGATAACAAGCACTCTAATCCATCTGAGAAAACACAAAGAAAGAAGAGTATGACATAAAAAAAACAATGATTATGAAAATCTAAAAAAGAGTGTGTCAAAAGGATAAAATGGGGAAGATAGGAACATGCATCTTGATAAGTAAATATTTAGAAACACAACAAATCATTTCCTTATGAATAATATGTTTTTTTTGTATGATGATGTTATACATATGTCTACTAACATTCTTGGATAAAGTGGATAAGAAGAGGAAAATCCAAACAAGAGCAAGAACACTACATTGCTTATGTGCCTTTGAATGACTATATTTGTCCTAGCATTGAAATAAATCCTAGGAACGAAATATATCCTACCGATGAAATAAATGACAAAGAGACATTTCCTTATTTTCCAGAAGAGTTGCAACATGGAGAACATGGTATGCTAATTAATTCATAAACTTTAACTTCTTGGTATCTATAAATTTTAATATTGTGAAATCCATAACAAATTTACATTCCCTTCTTCTACAGAAGATGTTCAAGAACAACAATGCAATTAATATTTTGGTGTAGAAGCGTATGATCCTTCTACACAAGAATCAACAAAGAAAGTCAATAGAAAGACTATAGGACCAACTAGATGTGCTGGAATTAGTAACTTGGAAGAAAATCTTGAAATTCGTGTTAATGAAAGGAACCGACCCTTTGGTCCACACTCTATGAAGCTAGCTTCATTACTAGGTGTGTTTTTTAGGGAAATGGTTCCCATCAAATTTTCTAATTGGAGGAAGGTTTCATATCAACTAAAGGAGGACTTATGGAACATAATCATTGTGAGTTATTAATTATGTGTATTTGTTCTCAACATTTGCATTTTTGTGTGATTTTAATGTTTATTTTAAAACAATGTATGATTTCTAATAACACACTTCTTATGTGTTATATTAAAAACTCATAGTCCCTCCCATTCTTAAATATTATTGTTTGTAATCTATAGGCCACATGGAAAACACCCATTTATATTGATTAACTAAAAAATATTGTGATCCTTATGAACTTATTGAGGAAAGATTTAAAATTTTCCCCCAATCAAGATAAGTGAGGCAGTTTGAAGATAGTTTGTCCTAACACTAAGCACCATTCAATTATATGTAAGCCAAAAGTTTATTTCAATATAAGCCAAAACATCACATATTATATAATCAATTTACCTCTAATGTCTATTTCCTTGTAATGTTGGCCTATAATTTTTATGTTTCAATTGATTTGTAGGAAATACGAAGAGAAAATAAGGAAAACAAAGACAAGGAGAGGGACTTCATACCTTTGGATGTTGAGGTTATCAAAGGGTTCAAGATGATATGGTAAGTACTTATGATGCATTATATTTTATTTATATGATAAATATTAACATAGATAAGACTCATTGTAAAGTCACAACTTAACCATATTGTTTTACTTTTTGTAACTAGAAAAATTCTAGTTCCTCTAATGATACAATTGCACCCATTACTAGGGTAGAGCTATGGAAGAAGTGCCATCAAAAGAAGGATGGAATTCCAATCACACCAACTGCAGGAGAAACTATAATATTTTATCGACTTTTTAATTTAGATATTGAGTATAATTCCATTTTACATGTTTGAAATGTTTATTAAAATAGTTTTCTTTAATGGCTTGAAAATTCTAGCAAAAACGTCAAGAAGCACGAGTACAAGTTTCATCCTAAGAGTTTACAACTAGTAATGATGTCCTTGGTATGGTATTAGGGGCTAATACGAGGGGAATATTTCATGGGGTTTTCCTAGGAGTTATGCCAACCAATTTATTTGGAAACAATCCATACAAGGAGGAGCTAGATACAATCCAAGCTACAATCAAAGAGAATGCACAATACATCTCATCTTTAAAAGCAACAATGTATGAACTCATGAAAAGAATAGAAGTTGTGGAGAGGGTAAATCATATCAACAATTAAAATGTAAGTGTAACTTTACTCTTTTTCCAATGTACATAATTCCACACTAATAGTTTAAATTATAATATCACATTGTTGATATGAACAGATTCCTACTATACAAAATGTTCAGACTAAAGTCACACCTATAGTTGAGGTCAGTTGTCTAAATATTTGTTTGAAGAATATTTAAAGTTCATCTTTTCAATGTATATAATATAATTTAGTGTATTGGTATAATTAGAGGAAATTTCAACTCAAAATGGGCCTTTTAACTTTTATTCAAATTCCATGTCATCATGTGTTAGCCAATGAAATTGCTTTAAATTTGAAATACCGTATAGGTCTTAAACACTTTTTTAATATAAATTTAGGGATAGGTATCATAAAAAAAACTACTTTTTTGTTTGTATTTTTGACATATCTCCCTGTGTTTTTACTCAAATTTTGATCGGGAGAGCTTGTTGGATGTGGAATTAAATTCTGCATCCAACGAGTACCCACTCGGCATACGTTTGACGGACCTCGCTACCCCAAAAAAAAGAAATACCTGAAAAAATGGAATGATGACATCATCATTCCGTTTTTTCAGGTTTTTCTTGTTTTTGGGGTAGCGAGGTCTGTCAAAAGTATGCCGAGTGGGTACTTGTTGGATGCAGAATTTAATTCCACATCCAACGAGCTCTCCCGATCGAAATTTGAGTAAAAACACAGGGAGATATGTCAAAAATACAAACAAAAATGTAGTTTTTTTCTTTTCTTCCTCCAAAATTAATAAATATTATTTTATTATTTTAACTATTATTTTATTAGTTCATTTTAGGAGGCCCATTTTGAGTTGAAATTTCCTCTAATACGGTAATATAGGGGAAACAACAACCTATATGAAAGAACAAACACAAAAAATAACTAGAGTGCATTTTTCTACATCCTTGATAAGTTTTGTAAAATTTTGTAATTTAGTTGAATTTTATTTTATTCTATCAATATACTACAAATCATTCTCTATTGGGTGCAGAGTCGTGGATCGAAATGTGTTCAACAGATCCTGCATAAAACTCTAACATATGGTTTTTGGACTGTTTTGGGCATTTATTTCTCTCCTAGAGCCACTCCACTCACCCATGTGCCTCCACATGCCTGCCACACCTCCACCCATGTTCCAACATGCTCGTCCATGTCCAAACTAGCATTCATGACCATTTGGAATGATTTGGAGTCTCATAGGTCCACCTAGAGGGTTGAGGGTCAAATATAGTGATGACGCTTGTATGCTTTCACATGGACTCCAAGGCCTCATGAACTTTCCCAAATGTAATATATACATGTTCTATACATAGTTACATGTTATAAAGTGTTAATAATATCCACTATTGACTTCATGTGTGAATGCAATTTCAATATTTTCAACTAATTTGTGCTTATTTTGCAAACTATAGTGAATTGTGATAGTTTCTTTGGCTTCTATATCCAGCTGTGAATCAATTATAACACTAGGAAGGACTATGAAGGAATTTTATAATAACATGGGTATTTACCCCTCAACAATTTTGGCATCTTTTCATGTGGACAACATTTTCGAATACTAAAAACTAGATTTTCAATGAAAATCCAAACTTGGGAAATGCAAATATAACAATTGATTAGATATGAATCTGTTGGACAGGGGATGAGTGACCTAACATTGATTTTTGGTAAAATATTATTTGTCCTTGAAAGAGGTATATATATCCACCTTCTCCACTTGGTATTGTCTTATCCTTATAGGCTCCATCAAACACCCCCCAATGGATATGTGGTGTCTATGAAAATATCGATAATTTTCCTTTGTTTCTTCTAATCATTGTTCGTTAGAAAATCATCATAACTATATTCGATCATATGAAACACTTATGTTGGATACAAAGTAATGTATTGGAACATTGTTTTGTTCTTTGTGTGTTACCACTTTCTTTACAAAGGGGTGAGAAAGGAAATTTTCAATTATAATGGCTTTTTTATGGTGGATTTATGAAGTCTTGAGGCACTGTTGGCATTATTTTTCTAGGTAGGGAGATAACAACTCTGAAAATATATTGCCAGAGAAGATCACTATTGTGTGGATGTGTTATGTACAGAAAGTAAAACTATAGTGAAAATTCATCATATACGTTATAAGGCTATTAAAAGTACAAACCTTCACTATTCGCACTTCATTTCCTTATCACTATATGGCCACATAGTTGCACACAACATGGTTCCTGTAGTTGATGCAGTTGGTCAAGACTGTGGTTTATTGGAGGAGGTTTGTGGTTGGATAAATGAGAAAGGAACATTATGTTCAACATGTATTTTCATTAATTTCAATGGATCAAATGTCAAAGGATCAAATAGAGAAGAATTAGATGTCAAAATCATGTTGAATACTTCCTCACACATAGCCATATTGAAGAAATACATATGGAAGAAAGTGGAGGTCACATGAGAGAAAAGATTCCACCATGACATTGGTCACAAGTGCACAAATAATAATCCATTTAATTCGATGTGAAATAGTTTTGATGACATTTTAGTATCCCTACCCTTGCAATTGATCAAATAACAAGGGTGTTACACTGAAATATTGCACTCTTGATCCATGTGTTAACCCTTTTCCTAGTCCCCAAATTTCTCTCTGCTAAAGTTAACTGAGTTTGAGATTTTCTTGATTTTTTCCCTCTCTAGGAAGGTCGGTGCTCTTGTCCTTCATGCTAGGAGTGCCAAAGGCACTTTTCCCTTTCATTCTAGGTGCTCTGTCTCCAATTGCTACAAGCGCCGACGACGCTTTTTCCCTTTTTGGAAAGTGTGCTGGTGGTGTTTTGAGGGAAAAAATGAAGATTCGAAACCCTTCTAGAAGGTGGATGAGGTGGTGGTTTATCCCTATCATTTAGGTGAGGTGGCATTGGTTCCTATCCTATATGGAATATCCCTTTGATCCCTCCTCCTAAGCCTCAACCTATTCTATCCCTTTAGCCTTATAAATTAAACCCTCTCTCCATTTGGAAGGGAGGAAGGTCTATGGTACTTTTATGCTGGTGGAATTTCTAGGTGGCTTACTATCTTGTTTTGGAGGCTTTGGCTTGGATTGTTGGATGAAATATTGCAGCGTTAAGGCTAGGTTGTGATGTTCTTTTCCATGTAATTCTATGTATCTCCTTGATTACATTAATACAAATCTCTTTCCATGAATTTTATTGTGTTAATAATGTTTAGAGATTTCTTCCTTAACTGTTAGCTTAGATCAATTATATGTTTGGATACTCATATGTTGTTTTCTTATTTCCACATGCTTTATAGGGTTTTGCAGCTGTAGATATGAATATTCTGGAGCTTGTATCAACAAAGAGAGAAGAGGATCTGCGAATATCAGGTAAGTGATCTATCCGTTACTTTGCATTTCCATTTGATCTAGGAAAGTAGATTGTATTATGTATTTGAGTTGTTCTAGATCCACTTGGAATAGGGAGATTTGGCTTGATTTCGATTGAGTAGATTTATCCAATAACAGAGGGAGAATTAATGGAAACAAAAAAAAAATTGCACAACGATGGGAACACCATATGATCGAACATAATCTTCTCGAAAAGAATCATCCAAAGTGATGAATCCATAAAGGTATGTCTAGATAAGCTTGTCGAAGGTCAGTTATCCAAGTCAAACACATAAATCCAATTAGAGTATTCTTATGTGAATCATCAAATGAGTATGACCAAGACATAATTATTGGAATCTATAGAAGGGAAAAATGCTAAATCAGATCCAATATAACCAAAATAAAGTAGACAATCCAATCACAAGAAATAAAATGAAGGTTCAAGCAAAAATTGTTGGAATAAGATTGTCGGGATTGGAAAAGTAAAAGTTAAAAACATTCCCGATACATAGTAGTCCAAAAAACTAGCAAATTGAAAAGGTTTAATGTTTTAAGGAAGGCCCTAGACATCGCTTTGATGAGTACTATTATACAAAGTTGTTATCACCTAAATATTGCGCCCATGCAAAATTTTGGATAATATTACAGAAATACATCATCAATATACAACATGCATCTCATTAAATACATTCTCATCAAATGCATAATGAGAATTGAACCTTATAATGATAAACTTATCAATTTTGGATGACTGCAGGAATTTTCTTTCAAAACCTACATGGATCACGATGACTTATTCTTCAAACCCCATGTAATTGTACTAGTGGCGAGATTCTCTTCCATCCATGGTGAATTCAAGGCTCACAACAACATTCTTGGCCCCAAAATTTGAATTAGACTCAAGACACATGCTTAGGAGCATTCAATACCCTGCTTCTTGTACTTGGAGGATCACTTCATGAGTTGGAGAATTCACATTGGGAACTAGATGTTTCAATACCTCTATTTGTCCTATAAAAATAATCTAGTGGAATGTATTCATTAGAGACAAATCTAGAGACAATTTATGCTACAATAATTGGTGTGAGAGATCATCTTTCAACCCATTTCTTACTATTATTTAGCATGAAAGGCTCCCATGTCTTCTTCCTCAAAAACAAGAGTTTTTATCCATTGTTTTCAGTTTGTTATCAAGAATTTTTGTGGACAAAAGGGACCCTCCCTATGAGATTTTAATGGATCCCATTGAATCCTCAAACTCCTAGGTGACGCCATTGCAACAAGATTTACCATTGGGAAAACATAATTTGGTTATACAAACTCTTTCTCTTTCTTTTATTTCATTTAACACTTGTAAACGTTTGTTTCTATCTATTTATTTGATTTTATTTTCTATTTTCTATATGGAATATCAAACCATATCAAATATTGTTTCCTTTCTACAACCTATAAGGAAAGCAAGGTAGATTGCTCACTCTTGTGACACTCCTACCTCAATAGTATTTTGGAGACTCCTCTACTCTTTATGTTTATTTTCTCATTTATAGGTTGTAATTTACTTAATAATTGATATGGGGTGTCTTGCAGGTTCATACACTTGCTGTTCATTCCCTTAACACTTGGGATTTACATGCTCAAGGCTCATTTCCATCAAAATTTTGGACAATGTGATTCCCAACATCTATTCTACGCAATATTGCATGGGTTTCTCTTCGAAAGTTGTGCTACAACACAACATTCCTTTAATTTGCATGTGTAGTAAATCTGCATGGCCTATGTAACACTATGTTTTCACAATTGCATGTCTATGGGTCAAATGCCAAAGCAATTGTTCATTTTTTTAGTCTTTTCAGCTTAGTTTCACTACAAATGTAGTTTCAATGACTGCTCAAAGCATGCTAAGGAATTAATCAACAAATAATAAGTTGTTTTATTTCTATAGTAAATAAATCACGTATCTCAAATAGGAAGTAAAAAATCATCTTTTACTACTACAAGGAAAAGGCTTCGAGGTTTTCAATGTACCTCTTAGTTCTCACTAGAAGTTGACTATATCATCACATATTTTTTTCTCATAGAAATTGTTAGTCTAAGAAATTAAATTAATTTACATTAGTTTCACTTTCATTGATTCTTGCATATTTCTTGTTTTGAAAATAAAATATATATTAGCTCACGTCTACACACAATCAAGGGACACAAACACTTTACTTGCTTAAAGTATTCTCTTTTTCTTGCACTCATAAGTGATCATGGAAAATAAGAAAGAAGTGACAGTTATGAAATACCTCCCTTACCACATTTTCAATATTGTTATAGTTGTATTTTGTAAACATAAAATCACACTTAGAGACTGATTAGAAGGAGTAGTGAACCATCAATGTTTATATCTCTTTGATTTATTATTCACATAATTTAGTTGAAAATTTTCACTTTTCTTTCCTTTCAAACATATGTTTGTATATCCCACTTCAAGCACACACCAAGGGACCTAAAGACTCATGTTATTCAAGTATGATATTTATCTTTCACTTACAAATGATCTTGACAAATCAGAATGATTGGAAGGTTTGAAATATCTCCCGCGTCACACCTTTAATTCAAATTTTGACCCTCATAAAATCAAAATTGCATTGTAAGTATCAACTAGCTAAAATCCTCCATCAAGGAGGTCACAAACCAATATTTTAGTTAGGTTAGGATTGATTGGTCTAGGCATCCAATAATTCCCACCAATCTTATACTTTTGAAACAATAGTTGTTGTTGACTTTTAGGGGACTTGTCAAAATCTTGTTATAAGAAACTATGATCAAACATGGATAAGAAGGTGTGGTGCTCAAGGACATAAGAGCTAAGGTATATTTGTTTGTGTTCATCACATTGAGCCCAACTCTTTGTGAAGGAGACACTTTATTTTTCGAGGACACTTAGCCACACTTGATGTGGGTATGTTAGTGGAAAAAAACTAGGATCATAATTGGGTGCAATTTGTGGGATGGATTTTTACCTGAGTCATATTTCGTTGGCTATTGGAAATGTTGTTATTCCTTATAGAACATATCCCCAATACCCCTCATTATAACTGATTTATTCTTACCTTCACTAGTTGTCTTCGGTGGGTTTAAAACCATCCGATAAGAGATCTATTGGAAGTCCCAGTGACTATTTGAGAGGAAGGATGCTAAGTCAATTAAGGAAAATTCATTGTTACTTTTTATTACACCAATATCACCTAGAATATTTAAAATGAACCAACTCTTGATATCAGTTGCACAAACTTGACACATACTTTCACGCTTACACCATATTACATATGTTATTATGGTTATCATATATTTTCATATATCAATCATGTTTGATTCATTTTATCCTTTCCTTCATTATATCACAAAATCACAACCATTGTGAAATGAAGAAACCTTAGGCACTCTCTCAAGCTGTAAAGGTTCCCACCTATTAAAGGAGGAGTTTCCATATTACCTACAGTAGGCCATNCACCTCCTCCATCACCCAACGAAGGAACTACACATCAGAAAATGGAGGGTCCAAGTCTTCAAATTATGGTAAGTTTAAATATTCTAGATTTATCCAAGCTAATAAATGACCCCATTTTACACAACATGGCTTGGTCAAGAATGCCCCCTAATCTCGCCTCAGATATTTCAAAATTCAAGGGGAAATGAGGTGAATATATAGAAATCCATGTGATTTCATTTCACCTCTAGTGTTCATCCAATAGTATAGTCAAGGACACCATCCACCTTCGACTGTTTTAGAGAACCATCAGAGGTACGATTATAAAATGTTATGTCAATTTACCATTAGGGAATTATTCCACATTTAAGTCCATAGCCACCACCTTTCTCATGTATTTCCAATTATCTATATGTCATGATCTAGGTATGGAGATTCTAAGAGAATTTAGGAAAAATACCTTCTTATCCATAAAATTAGGGGAAGAAGAAAGGGAAGAACAAGTAGAACCAGTAGCAAGGGCATGGGGGAGATCCCCCTCCTCAGAAAAACTAGAACATGGGAAATCAAAGTTGTAATGGGGGTACCAAAAAACCCCCCAATCAAGGAAAGAACCTAAATATTAGGAAAAAATTACATTACGTTGTGTGTAGAGAAAACAATCATTACAAACGTCATTTCCCATTGATACCAAAGTGGAAACAATTGATTAAGGATGAGAAAAAGACTAATGCTAAATATACTCAACCAACAAACACACCAAAACCACAACAATATATATTAAACCAACCCTTTTCCAATTAGTGAGTTATTTATCATCAAAAGGAACCTCGCCCCACCAGGAAATGGAAACTTCTAGAACATCTACATGAGTACGACCGAAGTCACATTTAGACCTGTAACAAAGTTTATGGGACACTGAACCATTTTCAAAGGGATGAATCTACCCACTACCAATAGTGGGCCCTTATAATTACCATATCCTAGCAATGACTAGATCCCTAAAATCCAAAAGACACCACTCCAACGAATTTCCCATAATCCACATATGAAGGTTTCTCATAATTACAACATTGTAGATGATTTGGACTAATCACCTGCATTCATGTCAACTTTATAAGTTATTCAATATTTCCCTTCCCAAAAGAAGGCACTACTCTCTTATTTATGTGTAATCGATCCATCTGATTCAAATTTTATGACCTTTGACCTTGATAATGGTGATCCATGCTTACCTTTGTCAGTCGCTTTCCAAATTCTAGTCAATATCAAGAACATCATCATTCATCTATGTTTATTCTATGAAAAATAATTTACTTGTGTGATGTTAACTCATGTTTCAAAGCATCTTGACTTGCTAGATTCGGTCCCCTTGTCTATCACCCTCCGCGCTTATGATGGTATGCCATCAAAACCACATGGCCATACCAGAATGTCCCCATTGAATTAGGAGGAAAAGTGGTACGCCTATATATCGAAGTGGTCGACTCTTAACTTGATTACAACATAATTTTGGGGCATAGATACATATTCTCCTTGAAGTAAATGGCCTCATATGTTTTACACATCATGATGTTTCCCCACAATGGGAAAATAGTCACCCTTCACTAGCTCACATACCACACGACTTGTCTTAATTCAAACCCTAATAAATATCCTACCCACTATAGGGTAAAAAAACCATTCATCATATGCATATATCGGCCTTAGCATGTACAAATAGTATTCCTTGTTGGGGACATACTCGAGCCCTCCACTAGCCATACCAACCTCCATAGATGACCTCATGTGCATTATCTTCACATCTAAATACAAGACACAAGCCACCTCTACATCGAAAATTGAACGTGAAAAGAATCACCATACTAAAGAAGAATCCATCCTCCCATATCCCTTAGTACCACCAGTGGTTCAAATACCTTTCTTTTTCCCCTTATGGGAGTGCAAGGAACCCAGATTATGTCTACACTCACATTTCATGTTCTCACTTTAGGAATACTGATTTGGTATTTGACACCACCATATCTGGAAATAATACCAAATCTAGACACCCATTTTGATTTCACTCTCATTTCACGTACTGGTGCACCATCCATAACAATCCTAATACCAATACCAATTTGGGAAACACCATTACCAGTTATAAGTAATCCTAACACTTGGGGCATCAAGTGGCCAAATTTTAAATCCATGACCTTGCCAAGTAATCCTCTTGCCCCAAAATTCAATCAACCATGCACGTTGTGTGGTAAATTAGGGAACAAAATGAACTTGTTCCTTACATTATCTGATCTTGGGAACTTTCTAAACATGCTCGTCACCGCTACACACACAACTAGTTCTTCGATAGGGGGCATGCTAGCTACCCCTTCAATAACCCTCCAAACCAAAGAACAAAACATTGCACACTAATCATGCATGCAAAATTTGTTCACAATTTGATCACTACATGCATCGTTATCCCAAACTCCCTTGATTTTTTGATGCACTCACAAAAATTCATCCCTTTATGGATGGGGTGGTGATATACCCTATTTTTATATCTGTGCTAATGTTAACTCATCTAATGACTTTAAACGCCCATGATCTAGGCACATTTGGTTCTATCCATTCAATTCCAATTCAAATGCATCTGTTGATATTGGCGTTGGGTCAACTGCTTCAACAACTGCTTAATTTCATATTGGTACTACCTTTTCTTTTGTTTATGTTGGTAGATATAATACTTATGTTGAAGGTGGGAGCTAGAATTGACTCACACTATCCTTATTTCCCTACCATCTATATTGGGATGGACAACCTCTACTATAGAAAGGTTGAACCGATCAACCTATCTATAGTAAGGCAAGTCGCTAGAAAAAAAACTAGGGAACAAGGATATTCAAGCACTGAAAAGGTGGAGCCAACAACTGTAACATTCATATTTTGTATTCCTTACCCCCCATAATAGTTATATAAAGGGAATCCCTATCCAAAATATGAGCCTATCTCTAAGGGCTATTGAGTTAATGCATTCTCTCTCACAGGAAGCATCACCTTTTGTTGTATAAACATAATCAACTAGATCTGGATCTTTTTCATGAACCATATCTCCTTCATGAATTAGATCTATCTAAAAGGAATCATACTCTAGATCTCACTCTCTCATATCTTCTTACTTGCTCGTCTCGTCCCATCTCCCTACCTTCACTCTTACTTGAATGAATCCAAATGAGACTCTTACTCAATTAATGTTTACTTCTCTTCCATGGTTCCTATCACTCCTATATTTAAATCACTCATGAGCCCTTATGTAAGTGCCACTTCCTTTAGGGAAGCACGACTATATGGGACACGACTATAAGCTCTATCTAGCACTGGCAGGGAGCTATTGAGGCTAGTCTAGGATGTATAGTGGGGACGCTATGTATTAGGATTGGGGTTGGTGGCATGGCGTAAGTGAAGGGGATTTTTTCTATTTCTGCTAAATACTTTCAGTTGGTTCAGTATGGTATCCTTGTCCCTATAATATTGTATATCCCACCCATATTGGTCTTGTATCATTGTCCTTGCATTTAAGGAGCACTTAAATTAAATTATGCCTACAACTATATATCCTTATGTGACTAAGAGAGGTCTCAACAAAATGTGGAAGGAATGAGACTCATTGTCGAATTTATTATCATTAATATTATTATTCTTTGGTATTTGTGTCATATGTGTAGTATTTTAACCAAGAAGTAAGTTCCCAATCATTTGAATGGTGCAACGGTCCTATTCTCAAGTATATCATCTCGACCTTGCATATAGGAAATGTATCCCCGTTGTTTGCATTACACATATCTAGTGATCATTCTAATGTCTCTAATACCCCTTCCCTAGTAAAGAACAATCACCAATGTCATTATCAAGATATAACATGATTTCCCCCTTGGTTTGCACACCATTACATCCCCCTCACACTTTGGAACCCATGATGTTGAACTGCCAAGACTGTGGATCCTGATAATTCACCAAGTTTGCTAAATCAAAACCACAATTCATCACCTTACTTCTTGTCGATCACACCCCCTAGATTCCTTGGCCCAAAGTTACAATTATGATTCACAAATAACTTACCATTCCCTTCATAACAAATATAACATTTGAGTTTCCCTTCATATCATCAACCCCTAAGAAGGCCATAAAGGGGACCTAACCTATGAACACACCAATATCATTCATGTTGGAATTATTATTAATCCTCCCTTTGACCACATAGTCTATTTGTCTAATTTCCCAGCTTAGGAGTTCTTCATCAGTCCACTAGTGCACGGGGGACACACCTAGGGGACACCTGCCACTTACTGCACATGTCTGCATGCGTTTAGGTGCCCCGTGGACCAATCCCTATAATTTAGGAACCCACTTTGAGTTTCAAGAGAAGTCTCCAACATTTGTCTCTAGTAGGTATTCATTAAAGTCCAGTTATTCTCTAATTCCCATCAGTTAGATCACTCTTATTCATCCTAACTCTGATTTCCATGATTCAATGGAAGTAGGGTGCATTTGCTCACCTACCCTCATTAGTTAACTAGTTGTGAACTATTTTAGTGATCCAAAGTTTCATTAGTGAGCTCTAGTGGTGATTTTACCACACTGAGTTAGCTCTGAATTCAGTCCAGGTTGTTAGATTCAAATCCTATCTTAGGTATTCGAATTCTCCTATGTGTATTACCATTGTATTACTTAATTATATACTGATTAATGGATTATGATTAATTATTCCAATTATTGACCTCATGAGTGTTTTTTTAATCTTCCATGAATTATTGATCCGAGTTTATCAATTGCTTCTCTCTCTTCTACAATTCTCCATTTGAATCATGTAGGCTGATTATTCTATGCTTCATTAAATTTAACATGGTATCAAAGTGGGTATCCATGCTTCCTTTGAACCTCATGAACTTCCATTGATGCACTAGAAGCAATTGGGTTCCACATAAATCCTGGAATTATTGCCTTGCTCCAGAGAAGTCTATCCATGTGTGATGCACCTAGAGAAAGTGCACATGTTAAAGTGGAGAGCATTTAAACTTATTTGATTCAAATTGAAATTTTTTTGCAGGTTATTTGAATATTTATTAAAGAATTTGTCGTTATTAAAGCTTTGAAATGGAGAATTCAGCATCTCTGACTCCCAAAATCCTCACACCTTTCAATTACTTTGATTGAAGGGATGACATGCAGATGGTATTGCGCAACAAGGGTTTGTACAAGGTCACCATGGGTAGAGAAGTTGAACCCCATTAGCATCTTGAGAAATCCAAGTATTGGAATAAGCTTGATGAATATTTTGGATTCATGTGCATCCACATATCTAGAGAGTTATTCTTTCACCTTGAGGGATTGAGAACACCAAAATAAGTATGAGAAAAGATTGAATCCTTGTTTGGAAAACAAGATGAGTTGAGAGGCCATATCCTAGAGAATGAGATGATAGCACTACAACCCAGCCACTTTGAAACTATACATCAATTTTTCTCAAAATTAAAATCACTTGTCATGCAATGCAAGCAATGCGGGAGTGATAAGAAGGAAGAGCAATTGGTGCTCTCAATTATGAGAAAAAATGTCCCATAATTCTCAGCGTTTGTATCTACCTTTCACTCTGGGACTTGATTGACTACTCCTAATTAGAGAATTTCATCCGTTGATGCCTTCACAAAGTCTGTAATCCAAGAGCAAGACAAGCTGATATAGATGGGAACTCTCAAAGCATCTCCAGTTCAAGATCTCTTAACTAGTGAGACAAGGAATGCGCAAGCAAGGAGGAAGCAGAAAGGAAAAGAAAAGTGAAACAATGAATTCAAACCTAAGGAAGAGTTTGATCCATCCAGTGAAGCCTCAATATTTAGGAAGGAAAAAGATCAGAGGTCTGACAAGGGCAAGTGCTCTTATTGTAAGAAAGGAAACCATACATAGAAATATTGCATGAAGAAGACAATAGATCATATGAAAAAACTCCTTGAGCAACACAATATTTACCTCCCTGAAGGCACAATGAAGGATGACTCTAGAGACAATACTGAAGATCATGATGAGAGATGTCATGCACTGAAGGCTAGTTGTTCAAAATCACATGCATTCCTCATTGATTTAGGAGCCTCCAATCATATGTTTGCATCCAAAGAATCATTCTCTTCATTACAACTTACTGATGGTACGATTATTCACATGAGTGATGGCACTCAAATTCGAGCTGAAGTAAAGGGTTCAATCAAGTTAAAACATGAAGTGTTAAAAAATGTACTCTATGTTCCCTCCTCAACTGCAAATTTGTTATCTGTATACCAAATGACACATGCTGGCCCACCAAATCAAGTTGTATTTGGTCCTGACTTGATGGAGATCTCATATATCTCAACTGGGAACATTATAGCGAAAGGTGTTGCAAACCATGCCTCCAAGGCATATGAATTCACACACTTTCTGCCACACTCAGATCCAGTGAAATCTCAGGTGCTATTTGAAAGGGAAGGTAAAACCATTCTACCTAAACCTTTTTCATATGATAATGTTTCCATTAATGTTTCATATTTAGGATCTGAAGCAAAGGACAAAGTTGAATAAGTTTATGAAGTTGAAGATGAAGTTCATAGTGATCCATATCCAGATCCAGTCCCTACTCCCAATCCTAGGCCTAAGTGGGCTCAAAAGGTTATTGAGGCAGCTAGGAACATGACTAGAGAGCCATTTGACATGAGGAGAAAAATATCCCATTTTGAAAAAGAAAGACTTGCGTTACGTCAAGCAAATTTAATTCTTTCAAACAAGCTCCCAAACAGATGCTACAAGATGGTAAGGTCTTATAAAAAAAAATTCTTTCTGAAGAACAAATTGGATCATGTCACTCTTCCTCTAGAAAGAAGAGACAAAGGAAAAATTCCTAATTATCCTATCTATCATCGGATTGGAAGAAGATGGAAAAGTTCACATGCACATCCCCCAAAAAACTAGTGCACACAAGAACCATCACTCTGCATTATTGCTCCAGAGAGATGTAGATTGCAGAAACATTTTCACAAGTTTTTACTCAAGAAAAAAAAAATTCTCGTGAGGTTTTCCCCATTTCCTTAATTTTGTTAAGTTATTATTTTTGCATTTAGATTGTATGGGTGATCTTTGGTCTTAGTTGTCAGGGCCCAAGCAGTCCAAAGTTAGGATTAAGCAGGGGTGGGGGGGGTTGTTGGGATTATTATTAATATTCCCTTTGACCACATAGTCTATTTATCCATTTTCCTAGCTTAGGAGATCTTCATCACTCCACTAGTGCATGGGGGACACGCCTAGGGGACACTTTCCACTTACTACACCTGTCTGCATGAGCTTAGGTGCCCCAAGGACCAATCCCTATAATTTAGGAATGACTCTAAGTGCCACCACCAGCCTCCAGCAGCTGACTCTAGTAGGTATTCAATTAAGTTCAGTTATTCCCTGATTCCCATTAGTTAGATCACTCTTAGTCATCCTAGCACTAGTTTCCATGATCCAGCGGGAGTGGGGCTCATTTTCTCACCTACCCTCGTCAATTAACTGGTTGTGAACTGTTTTAGTGATCTAGAGTTGCATTAATGATCTCTAGTGGTGATTTTCCCACACCATGTTAGCTCTGAAGTCAGTCCAGTTTGGTAGATTTGAATCCTATCTTAGGCATTTGAATTCTCCTATATGTATTACCATTGTATTACTTAATTATATATTGATTAATGGGTTGGAGTAATTATTCCAATTATTGGCCTCATCAGTGTTTTTTTATATTCCATGAATTATTGATCTGATTTTATCAATTGCTTCTCTCTCTTCTACAATTGTCCATTTGAATCCTACAGGATGATGATCCTATGCTTCATTGAATTTAACAATTTAGTCATTCCCACAAGAATTTTTTGCATGGAATTTATTCACTTGGCACTTGTCTTATCATCTCTACAACATAACCACATAATTCATTTTGTATAATTTTTCCCCAACTCACTCAAAACCGTGGAAACTCCATCTCATCATTATTTTGGCAGCACTCCCTTGTTTCCCTTTGTTCGACGTACTTGAGTCCATAGAACATCAACACCTTCATTTTTTTCATCCAGGCTCCATACTTCATCATTGCCTTTGATATGATCAAACATCACTTCAGTAGTCCTTCCACCATCTATTTCCCTTTGTTATGCCCTGCATTACCACTTGAAGTATGTTGTCGTAATACACTCGGCTAGTTTGTGTCAATCAAGGGAAGTCAAGAAACCCATGCTTACCAACCAGTCTTGTATCAGTTCTATCAATGTCTTTTTTGGTCACAAAATGATCTTGGTTCTTGTGATAAGACCCTTGTATTACCAATTGTTTCAGTTCTCGTTGATGTCATATCACTTCATTATGAGAGTTGAAGTAGTTATGATTGTACCTTGGGTTCCCTTCTCATCAAAATAAGGGATCACTTTGAAATAAGTAGAGAGAATCATCAATGCTCTCTAACTCAATTTTCTTCCCTATGATTGACACAAACAAGTTCATTACATCATGGGGAGTTGTACATTCTGATGGTAGCATTGTTCACATTTATGATTAACAATAGTTACTCATATGACATAAGGAATTTACCCACTTGAAAACTTAAACATTATTTAGCTCCCCCACCCCCATGGGTTGTTTGCAATAATAATAATAAAAAATCTTCTTCTTCAACATCATCAACAATACAATACCCATTTACTCAGCCAGGGATTGAAATCACATTGATCCCTATATCAAAAATGTATAGAGTTGAACCCTCTGTCTCCTCTTATTGTAATCCATTTTGATAAGGTTTCATCAGCATAGATATGGATTCCTCGTTTGTATAAACAACAATTATTTTTTGCCATCGATCGGTTGCATGCTTCAACTGTCATCACCAACATCATCCCTATAAGTTGTTCATTTATTATCAGTGCTTGATGTCTCATAGCCTATAACACAAGGGAAAGAAATGATGATGCATTTCAACTATACAATACCTTCCTAACCTCATACATCATGGGGAATTTATTATCGTTTAAATCTCACACACATACAACATTTTGGATAATATTGCAAAAGACAACCTCAACATACAACGTGCATCTAAGTAAAGGCATCCTCATCAAATTCACAATGACAATTAAACCTTGGAATGATATAATCCTCGGAACTATTTTGGGAAATGGGGTATGAACTTTTTCCTTAAACACCATCTCTTTAAACTGTTTAGATTAGTCTTTAGAGCACATGTCAACATTATTATGTACATCATCAACAATTATATATATACTTATACAAGAAAACTGTGAATTTATTCAACTCATTCGTAAGAGTTTAGTTTTTATAAAGGATTGGGGATAACTCTCATAAAATTTCCTAGTTAGTTTATCAACTCAAGCCTTTAACCATATATTATGTTTTAACAAGGGTTTCAAGAATATTAAAAAGAGCTCCAATAAACATGTATTTTCATTGTTTGTGCCTAATTAAAGTAACATGCCATAACAATAATATAACATTCTTCTAGTTCGATATTCTTATAGTCTACTTTGATAATCCTACAACATTAATTAATAATTTAGATCCATTGATCTTTGCTTACTCTCCTATACAATGAAAGCATCAAAGCACTCATTATCAAATCAATCCATGACAATACACCCATACAAGGTAATAAACTATTTTATTTAGATAATTTGTTAATCGAGATAGCGCGAGATTTTGTCAACTCTTTGATAAAGGGCTCGCATGACATAGCTTACAACATGTTTGGTATAGGTAGATTTCTTTGCAACATTTACATACTCTTATGTATTTCCCATGCCCTTATAGGAAGGGTAACTCTTAGTTTAATAATCCCACTACTCTTTTATTAGCATTGAGGTATACATTAACTTCTTTTGACTTTCATTAACTTCTTCGACGAATTAAATCATTCATGTATCTATATAAGAAGATGTAATTTCAACACGATTTATAATGAATGTTTAAGCTATGCGTCTTTTCAAGAAAGTAAAATTCTCACTTAAGTAAAATGATCCAATCCTATAATAACAACCTAATACTATGATAACTCTTTAATACAAAACACAAGGTAAACTTATGAAAATTAATCATTAATCTATCTAAAGCTTCATTTAAAACAAACCCCTTTTGGGAACACTAGTTGTATCTTTCATTTAATGTCATTTTAAATCACATTGTAAACCCATATGCATTTATAATAACATTATTATTTGTTTTAAGACACTCAGCAATAATTCTTTACAAATTCAAAGAACAATAGAAAAATCAGCTAAAGAATACTATATAGACTAATAAAGCTTGTGCAACTTGACTAAATGAAGACTTGACTTCAACTTTCCACCCAACCAAATTGGCTCTCTATTTGGCATATGTTTTCCCACAGGAGGCCACCCTCAAGTTGAGCCAAAATCCACTAGGATGATATAAAATATTCTATCGAGAGTCATCTTGCTCTCTTATAACTCAAATAATGAAGACTATGTCCTTAAACTTAAATAGTAAATTCTTTATATACTTTGAGTAAATTACCATTAATTTGGTAATGGAAAACCTTTGTGCTTCACGTAATCTTACATTACAATTTCGAATAAAGTTATGAAATAGGTGTATGTAATTTGAACTAGATATATGTAGTTTGAGTTAACCACGACCCAATATCCACAGGGCATTGTATATATTACCAGCGTAGATCCAAATCCTAGGCTCTATCAAGCGCTGAGATGGATCAAATCACTTGAGGTGCAAACCTCTTCTTAGGTATCCATTGATTTGATTCAAACCAAAAGACACATCTTTTTATTTAAGGTCCACATATAATTTTATTATTAATAATATTTAATATTATTTATGGCGGACATATAATATTTTTTATTTTGTTAGGAACGAACATTGCATCATTTCCCCACACATGGTTTTAAAACCATATGCAAGGCCCTCCTACAATCATAGGTTGTTTAGGAGGCCTTGCACATGGTCTTAAAACCATTTGCAAGGCCCTCCTAAACCATGTACAATAAAACCATGGGTTGTTTAGAATGCCTTGCACATGGTTTTAAAACCATGTGCAAGGCCAACATTTTTTTGCGAATAATTCAATTTTGTGTTTTTTTCTTGACCCACATATTTTTTTTACGGATAATTAAATTTTTACTTTTTATTGTTTTGTTAGGTAGGAAGATTACAATATCTCCCCCATATTAGATTGTTTTTGTGGCCGACATTTATTTTGGCCTATTAGAAAATTTAGTTTTTATTAATAAAAGTAAAGTTATGAAAGTGATATTATTTTTTATTTTGTATTACAAAATCTCTCCCATAATATTCACTATCACTATTATTTTTTGCCGACATGTTATAAACGTTACATCACGTTACAAGATCTCTCCCATAATATTCACTATCACTATTATTTTTTGCCGACATGTTAGTGACGTTACATCACATTACAAGATCTCCTCCATACTGGGTTGTAGAGCGCCTCTCGACGCAATGAATTGGGTCTTTGAGTTATGCTCACTACCCAAAAGTTTCGAGACTTACATTCATTTGGCTCAAGTTCTATGTTTAGAAAACATATTAAACACAAAAAGGAGTCATTTCCAACATGGAGCCTCCAATTTCTTAAAACACATCATTAAAATAATTTATACAATCACTCGATTTTTCAAGCCTGGGGTTGCCCTAAGAGACGTCCAGCCATTTATTAAAAGTAATATTTATTAAGAGCAGTGTTAAAAATAATTTATAAAGTTAATGTTTTTGGTATGCATAGGAATCACCCAGCCCATTAAAAACTTTTGGCATGATCTAATGTTTTGTGTATGGGGATGCTTTCCTAACCAGATTCAAAGTTTAAAACAAGATTCAATTTAAACATTTTGGCATGGGATCGCTTTTATTTTTCTATTAAAAGCAAAACCCTAAATCCCCTTTCTCTCAAAATTAAGAAAAACGTCCTTTTATTTTTCCCAACTTGCTTTCAAAAATAGTTTATTTTAATGCATCTTTAAGATTGAATGCTAGTAAAGGCTACCTGAAAACCAATTGTTTACCCCTTGGCTAATAGTTTCCTTTTAATAGGAATTCATGGTCTTTTAGCTAACCAACCAATTAACTTAACTTAGCTGAACTTAAGTAATAAACTAAAGATATTTTATTTTTAACTTAACTTTCAGCTAACTTTAGTTGGTTAGCTTAACTTTAGCTAATCCTTAACTAATTAGATTAACTTAGCTAATCTTTAACTATTTAACATAAGATAATTAGCTTGTCTTAATTTTAATTTAATTTAACTAATTAACTCAAGATCTTTACCTTTACTTTTTTAACCACTTATCTTGATATAATTAATTTAACTTAACTAATTAACTCAAGATAATTTACTAGACTTACTTCATTAATTATCTTGAGATAATTAATCTCAACTTAACTCATTAACTTTCAGTGATTTCTACATCCTTTGTTGAGACCAAAATATCAATGATATCTAGACTAACTTCTTGATTTTACTTATTAGCACTTAGTCATAATTAGCCTCGTGCTAATTGTTAAGTTATAGGTGTTTGCTAGTCCCTTGCGGCGATTAGTAGTTTCTATGGCGTCCCAATCTAGGACTAACTTTAATCATAGTTTATATGACACTTATAAACTTAAGTGTCTGAATAGTGAACACCACAGTTCACTTCAAGTGCCCGCAGCACCAAGATGACACCCATCACCAAACTCATGCCTATCCATCCATTCAACTTCCCCCCCTAGTGGATGCCATGCCCCTACCGGTTTAGTTGTGTCAAGTCTTCAATCTCCTAAGTCAAAATTTACAATGTAGCTCAGGAATTTACAATCATACTTATTGAGTTTTACCTGTGGAGCCTTTTCCTTAAGCTCCTTGCCATGAGCATCTACACAATTACACTTTCGATTACAAGTATAGGGGCACAGAAGAGGGATATTACACATAGACACACACATATAACATAAAAAAAATGATTAAAAAAACAAATTTTATTTACGAATAATTGAAATTATTTATAAAAAAAAATTTGTTGAACATAATTAATGCACCTTAAAAATAGAACACGTCGTTAATAGAACACGTCGTTTATACTGCTCTAATATATGAAGCACACTATTGATGTTGTGATATAAATAACTATTCAGCATTGTTAATGTGGTGTGGAATTTGGCGGTGTTCATTCATGCTCCCATTTTAAGGCATATAGGTAAAATCAGGTAAAATCAGTGCACCACTATAAACAAAAATAACTATCAAGGTGCACTCAAAATACACGCATACACTGGAATGGTGCTTCTGCAAATTTAAAGAGCATCAACTTGCTGGGATATTAAAATTAGTTCAAAATGATGAACGATATGTTTATGACATAATAATGCATCTCAATATATGCTTTTTTCTTTCAGAAGAAAAAAGCCTGACCTTGTTATTCATGGTGAATCAAAGGACATCATACAAAATGCAGCCTCAAACTTAGGCTTCTGGCAAGATACAACTGGGCCTGAGAAAACATGCCTAAAGAGGCCAGAAGATCTCTAAACAAAATGGAGTATAGGAAGGATTCAAGAAGGGTCTGACAGTACAACCAGTTCATAGAGATACAACCATCAGAAAAAGGCATACAACCAAAGTGACCAAAGGATCCAGTATGGAAACCATGCAACCAAGACATGAGAATGAAAAGAGAGCTGAGAGCCAATCAAGAGATGCCTTCTCCTGAAGACAATCAAAGGGATAATGTGCCCAATTGAGGAAAATATGGAGCCTAGATCCGGCACAGAGCTCAAAAGAGATGAAAGACACCTTTCGAGTCAACAAGTCCATCAAAATACTCAGAGAAAGTACCACACCCATGAGCCAAAATCAATGCCTCTTTGGAAATGCTACCAGCTCTTTGATTGTGCTCACGATATGTATGTTTGATTTCCAGACAAGAGAAACTGGTCATCAAGTTCCTGATGTCTAAACACCAGTGACCCAAACAAGGTGATGCCAGAGATGCCAAATTGTTTGCCCAATTGGTGATGACTGCAGAATCCCCAAAAATAATTAATGACGGGATCCCCATTTATTTTTCTATAGCAAGAAGATCCCACAGGGCCAGGAGCTTGGCCCTCGTATTAGTGCTGAGGCCACAACCCATGGAGAAGCTAAGCGAGTGAGAATCATTTAGTGCCAGGACAAACCCCGCACTACCCTTTTTATCAGCAACAACCCCATCAAAAAAACCGTAGGGAAATACCAGTTTCAGGCTAGGACCAATGTTCTTGAGTTTCAACTTCTTCTTCGGAACTGGATAAAAATGCATCAGGTAGTCCACCTGGAGGATCAAGCCGAGACATGATACCCTCTTCTCCTCAAAAAGACATAGATTGCGCATTTTCCAGATGCACCAAACAAAGAGTGGCATGTAACTAAACTTTGAACGCAAAGAGTATTTGTTAAACCAATGGACTAGCAACAATCTAAGATTACATTCGGAGGATGGAGGCTCTCAATAACGCTCACAGAGACAGTCAAGAACCCATTTCGTAAAGGCACATTGAATGAATTTATGTTGTACCGAGTCTTCACCAGAACTGTAAAAGACACAACAGCTAGGCCCAGTCCATCCTCGTTTCATGAGATTATCCCATGTCAGAATTTTATTTTCCACAGCCAGCCAGGTGAAACATCTGATCTTTAATGGAGTCTTGCAATGCCAAAGTAAGACCAAGACCTTGTCCACAGGTGATTCTTGATGAGATTTGGCAATCAAGTCATAAACCAAGGCAGTCGTGACCCAACCATCTTTTTTATTGTGAGTTCATAACAAGGAATCCGTAGAGGAACGAAGACGGATTCTACCTTGTTCTAGTCCAATGATAAAGTCATCCCATATAGTTTTCCATTCACCACCCAGCTCCAGATCATCTGCTGTGAGCCAGTACCGTCGAGCCCCCAGAGAAGAGTTGTGGGCATGGTTCAGAGTGGTTATTCCATAGTCCTTTAAATAATCTTGGAGCTCAATTAGAAGATCGGGATGCAAACTAGATCCAATGACCGGATCAGACCCAATAAGGATCTCCTTACCGTTACCCACCTGCCAAGCTAAACACCTACCGAGCCACATGAGGGTGCTGAGGAATCCATTCGAGAAGATTGAAGATCCCCTTACAGTGAAAATCTTGTTATGAAGCCATGTCTCCACAGATCTGTTCTTTAAGTATTTTGTAGTGATAACTTGGTGCCAGATCTCATTACCATTAAGAACCATCCACAGACTTTTTAGTCTAAGTGATAGGCTGAACTAGACTAAGTTTTTTATACCTCGTCCTCCATATTCAAAAGGCCCGGAAAGAGTCATCCAGTCCACAAAGTGGTATTTATTCATGTCAATTGATGAACCCCAGAGGAAAGTGAAGATCAATTTTCTGAGCCTGTCCAAAATAGATTTTGGTATTGGGGCTAGAGCAAACCAGTATAATGGAAAGCTAGTGAGAACAGCTCTGATCAGGCCTAGTCTTCCGCCAATTGAGAGAAATTTCAGAGTCCAATGTTGAATGCGCTTTTCAAATTTTTTTACCAGCCAGTACCAATCCTTTACCATATAGCCCAGGGGTTTGATGAAGTAACAAAGGTACTTGAAACCCTGAGAGATGTGTTCCAACTTGTAAGGAAATGCAAGTAAAATACTGTTCAAAGTACCTATCCCCACATTATTGAAGAGAAAGACAGATTTATCCAAGCTGATGCTCATGCCTGAGGCCTTAGAGAATGTATCCAATATAACCTCAAATGCTATCCATTCCTCCAAAGTACTAGTGCCAAAGAGAACAATGTCATCGACAAAAAGGAGGTGAGTAAGGGCCAAAGATTAGGAGATTCTTATACCTTTGATCTTACCATTTTCCTTTGCATCTTTGATCAGCAAGCTGAGGCCCTCAATCACAAGTATGAACAAAAGAGGTGATAAGGGGAACCCATGCCTTATACCCCTAGAGGCAAAGAAAAACCCGGATGGGGTACCATTGACAAGCAGGGCGAAATTAGTAGATGAAATACAACCCATAATCCAATTAACACCACCTAGGGGGATACCAATTTGCAGCAAGATGAGTCTAACATAAGTCAAGTTAACCTTATCAAAGGCCGTAACCAAATCAAGCTTTAGGACTAGGGCACTTTTATTCTTAGTCTTAACAGAGTGTAAAGCCTCTTGTGTGATTCCAATGGGTTCGATAAATTGCCTATTCTTGAGAAACCCAAACTGCTCAGGGGAAATGGATTTGTCTAGGTGGGGTTTAAACCTAAGAGTCACAATCTTGGAAATGAGTTTATACACTAGGTTGCAAAGAGAGATGGGCTGAAAATCTACAAAGGTTAGAGGCTTTTCCTTTTTTAGGAATCATGGCCAAGAAGGTTGAATTCAAGGAAGGGGTAACCCTCCCTTCAACTCTAGAACATTCTACAGCAACCAGGAGGTCCCCTCCCAACAAATCAAAGAAAGGCAGGAAGAATTCTACTGGCCACCCATTAGGACTAAGGCTCTTGTCCTTCTTGAATGACTTCAGAGCCCCTTCAATTTCCCCCAAGGTAACCTTTGAGGAGAAAGTCTCTGCCTCTTCCATAGTAAGATACGAAGGAAACAATTTGATTACCTTGAGTTGAGCCACAATGCTTGACTGGTTATCATCCTCGAAAATCTTCTGAAAATGCTTAATTCCCAGCTCCTTTAGTTCCCCTTCATCTTCTACCCAAGAGCTCGCTTCATCTTGAAGAGCCCAGATAGCATTTTGATTTCTGCGAGCCGAAGCCACAGAGTGGAAAAATTTAGTGTTTGCATCACCCAATTCACCCCAAGTAGTCCTGCTTTTCAGTTGCGAGGTAAGGAATTCATGCTGCGAAATGCACTTCTTCTTCTTTCAAAGCTCATGAAGTAAACTCTAATCCTCTAGAGAGAGGATGCCTGAGATAGCTGAGGTCAAAAGGGCCCTAATCTTCAAGTAAAGAATAAGGGAGTCCCACTCCACCTTAGAGGTTTTTGATCTGGTCCACACCTTTACCTTTTTCTTAAGAAGTCTGAGTTTCTGAGAAAGGAAGCTCATATCATCCAAATGGACATCATGCATCAGTGTGGGCCAAACATCCTTTATCATCAGCATGAATTTCACATAAAGGAGCCATGCACGGTTAAACTTGAATGGGTAGTTGAGAATCCTATCCCCCGACATCCATTCAAGACAATTAGGGTAGTGATCAGAGACAAGAGAGGGAGAAGACCAAACATGGTGCCTAGGCAAGGAAGAAACCAGAGGCGACGAGATGAGGAACCTGCCAAGCGTTTTGTTGATGCCATCCCCCCTAGCCCTACCATTCCTCCAGGTAGGCCCTGCACAAAAAGGGGCAACATCTACCAGGTCATTATCAAAAAATAGTTGAGTAAAGAAGGGCCCAAGAGGATCTAACAACGCCTTTTTACCCCAGATCTCCGAAGCATTCAGGGTAAGGTTCAGATCCCCGGCAAGGATTAGGTTAGGTAATGAAAAAATACCCCCATCCACCGCATTTTTCCATAAAATATCATGATTGCGATAGGGTCCATAACAGTTCAAAATTGATAGGGTAGTGTGAGAGCCCTGAACCCATGCCTTGACTAGTATACCTGCCACAGTTTCAAAGGCCCTACAACATCCAAAGAAGGGGTTCCATCCAGTAAGTAGGCCCCCGAAAGACCCTCAGCACCTGTGGCACAGAATTCCCATCATGGCATGAGCTTATAGAAAGTGAGGAGGGTTGGATAAGTACTACACATAGTTTCTTGGAATAAAATCAGATCGTGAGCGAATGAAGAGAGGAGAGAGTGAAGGATCCTTTGTTTGGCCGAGCCCCCTAAGCCACGAATGTTAAGGCAGAGAATCTTCATCAAGAATCACTGAGAGTGGGTGAGGATGCTCTAAGATCCTGAGGTTGTGAGACTGAGTTACCTCTCGCAACATTTTTTATTTTGGTCAACATAGGAGTGTAGGAGAGGGCACCAGAGTCCCCCATACCCATATTCTCTGGCTTCTTTTTTTGTTTACGGATAGTGACATTTTTGAAGCGTATAGAGTCCAAAGGGAGGGTTGAAGGTGTTATACCGAAATCTTGTCACCCTCAGGTTATGAGATAGGAATTCCCTTGACTTCTCCGATCCCTCAAAGTTTTCCCTAAAGAAATGAAGGTTCAAATTAACCCCTTGCAATTTTTCCCTATGTTGAGCTGGTAACACTCCTCTCCCATTGACAAAAAGCATTACCCAAGTCAGCACCGCTCCTGATACATGAGCAAGAAGTGGTGCCAGCACTCCTGTCCTTACTGCAAGAAGCGGTGCCCCCTTATCACCGCCTGTTTGCTTCGTTGGAGGAGCGGTGCTCGAGTTTTCAAGGCAAAAAAGGAAGCTTCGAGAGGATTCTCGAAGCTAACCTCCGTGGAGCCTCATCCCTATGGTTTAGGACCAGCTAGAGCTCGAGATCCTCCCTTTTTGGATCTAATCTCCACCTCACCCATGAGATCCTCAACCATACCAATCCTCCCATGCCTTTAAATACTAGCTCATCCCCTGTGGAAAATAGAGGAAGAATTGTGTTGCATCCCAAACTCTATCAAAATCATTCTTGAGTCTTTGGAGGCAAGGTCAAGTTAGAGGCAAGGAGCCATTGGAAGGAATTCACAACACCAAAGCATAAAGGTTGTAGTCTCTCCAATCATTTATTAATAAAGAATGTCTTTTCTTTCCCATATTTATTGTTTCATATGTATGTATTGCTTGATTCCTTGGTCATAGTCATAGATCTAGTTGATTATATTGTATGCTATCATGTTTTATTTGTTGTCTTCCATCTTTTACAAGTTCTTTTGCAATAAGCTTCAAGGATAGTGAACACAACCTTTGAGAAAAGTATCATGGCATCATATTCTAGTGATGAACCAGATCTAGGGAGATTCTAGCATTATGTGTTTGTGTTTTGTTCTAGATATGAACCATTCATACTAGGGAACTAGCTCTTGTCCACAGGAGGTGTGTATTTCCGGCTAACAAAAGGAGAGATGGGGGTTTTTGCTAAGAATATCGCCAAAGACTTTAGTAGTGAAGGATCTAAAAAAGAGGGTGATGTGCATGGATCGGGTGGTGAGTGGTTCGAGGGTGGAGCATTACCCCTGGAAAGAGGAGGAAAGTCTTCAGGGGAAAATAACAAGGTGCTCTCCCTAAGGGGAGGGGACTCAGAACCATACAAAGACTAGCCAACTGATATGGGCAGCCAAGGAGAGGCAAGTGAAGATACAGGAGGAAGTTCAGAGGAGGATGTCTGGGGAGTGGAGTCTAGAAACCCACTCGACCGGGTCAGGGTCTTATGTCGAGCAGCATCTAATTCCAAATCATTGATAACCTGAAGATCTCTATCCGACATATCCCCAAATAATGACAAGGCCTGAGAATATGTACATTGCGCAGGATGTGTTGTGGAGACTGGTGCAATGTCCAGCTGAGGAACGTCCTAGAGAGAATGAGGTGAGGACTGCTTCATGCTTTTGTTATCATTCCCATGGAGGAGCAAGGGACAATCACCACGCAGGTGACCCACACCCCGACACCTAATGCACCTGAATGGAATGTTAAGATAATCTAGGCACTGGCACAAAAGTTAGTCATTGCATAGGATCTCAATTTCTTCCAGGAGGCCATCCGATATATCCATTTTCATAAGAAATTTTTCCATCCTTTTGTCAAAGGTGTGTTGTAAGTCTTCTTCTACCACCACAAACCTGCCAATAGTATTTGCTATACCCTCCAGAAATCCTCGGCTCCACAATGGGAAAGGCAGTGCTGGGAGTAAAACCCATAGATGATGTTTCTTCACCCTTTCACATAGAGGGCCAAAATGGACATGCCAACGACTAAGCACAAGTGACCCCTTCCCAATATTCTAGAGAGATTCTAGGATGGTCATAGCGTGTGCCTCTTCTAAAAACACAAAAAACTAGCCAACCCTTTGCTAGTAAGCTAATAGTCGAGACATAGGTGAGGATGGGTTTCTGGTGTTCTGTTGCCCATGCAGTATACTCCTTTTTACCCATATGAAAATACTCGAACCTGCCCACCAAAGCTAACGTGCACAACTCCTCAACATGATCCATATAGATATCACGCCCCAGTACATATCGTACCTTTCCCTCCTAAGCTCTTAAGGCTTTCACTTTGCTTCTTTTGCGTGGACACGAGAGGCCCTTCGGAATGCCATAACTTTGGTCTAAAGAGACCCCAAGATCCATAAGTCCCACCCATAGGATAGTCATGACGAGTGGCAAGGGTAGTGTCCACCGGGTTGATAGCAAACCCAAAAATAAAACGACAAGAACCCTGAACCCAAGACAGCAGGTGAAAAAAGAGTAAAAAAATCAACCCAAACTGTGCAAGTCACACCCATAGGCCCGACCAACAACCTAAGACCTTGCAGACAACCTGTGTGAAGGTCAAGGTGGTAGTAAAAATAGATAGAGTATGAAAAATCACTTGCAGCACTACAAAAGAAAAACCCTAGGCCTAAAGCCCTGCAGCAGAGAGCCAAATAGCCACACCCCAAGGAATGTGCCAGCCGTGGTATCATGAGGAATCCTTGTGGTAACCATGGCCTAAGAGAAGAAACCCCGACCACCCCAAGAAGAACCCGGAACCCGAAAGTAGAAGAAGACAAAGCAACACCCAAAAGACAAACCCACAGACATAGACATAGGGTTATGAGAAAATCCCCGACCACCCCAGGATAAAAGCACATCAAAACTCGAGTGCAAGAGAGGTGATGTGAAAAACCCCAAAGTCAACCCCGAAATAATTGGGAGATTAGGATGTGACAAAGTGCGAACCATCTGAAGGAAATGATGTGAACCCCGTGCACCACCCCAACCAAGGAAAACCCAAAAACATAATAATCCACCCAGCAAGAAAATGATAAAAAAAACACCAAAACATAGGACCCAAAATCGACTACAGCATAGGGTTTAAAATAGAAAATTCCCACTTTTTTTTTTATATTCATGGTTGGTACTAGTCCCACATAATGGGGGAGGGACTCCATGAGGCAAATGCCAGCAAACTAGAAAGCAAGACGCTGAGTAGTAGGGTATCAAGAGAGAAATACATACCACGAGAGCCCATATGAGGGTGAGTCAAGTAAGGTGACAGAGAGTACCTAAGCCGCACTCAACAGAGAGAGCCGCCCCACTGAGCACCATAAATTGGTGAAGTACTTACACATGCATAAAGCACCAATTATTTCTTTTCTTCCCATCATAGAAGTTTAGCTAGCGGTCCCATGGTCCCAAAGGAGAAAATCCTGCGAGCGAGTTGCAGGTGGAGTCGGCGCACCAATAAAGGCATAGTGGCACATGTGACTGAATGCCCACGAAAATTCATTATTCCCACTCATTCAAAGAGTTGTAGCGATCTGTACCTTTTCATGGCATCGTACTGGCTAGGATTCCTCGCCATCTCTTCCACATCTCAATCAATGCTTAATTACAATAGGATCCATCAAATGCGTAAATGTTAGCATGTAGATTCTATGAATAGTGACACATTTTGTCCAATTTTTTTTATAGTGCGTTCATAGTATAAAAATCATTGTTACATGTGTTTGAAACTTTACATGTTTAAATTGTGTGTTTGTAATACAATATGTTTCGTTAACAATGCTTCTCTTTATTACAAACACATTGCCATTAGTGTTTTTCCTTAATAAAAAGTGCACCACAAACATGTGATCAATTTTTTTTAATTTTTTTTTATGCATTTGTAACATTAAGAAGTGTCGTTACTGGTGCTTCATTGTATTATAAAGTGTACTAAATATCATTTTTTCTAAATTTTTTATTTGAAGGATGTGTTTATGACGTAATAATGCACCGCAATCGGTGCTCAAGTACTATAAGCTGCACCACATACCTAAATGTTAGGTGGGAGATTTTATCCATGCATTGTTTCTAATGCTTCTAGGTACTAAAATGTGCATCCAATATAGGGGCTCATTTTGCCTAAATTTTTTACAATATGTTCATATTATAAAGAAACGTTGTTATAGTTGTTTGCAAATTTACATGTTTAAATAATGTGTTTATAATACAATATGCACCTTAAAAATGCTTAAAAATGCTTCTTGATACTACAAACACATTGTGACCAATGGTTTTTTATTAATAAAAATAACATCATAAATGTACAATTATTCTTTAAAACTTTTCTGGTGCATTTGTGACACTAAGAAGCATAACTATTGGTGCTTCATTGTATAGTGACTATCTTTTTTTTCCATTTTTTATTTTTATGGTAAATTTTTTGTTATAATAAACATCAACCATGTTGCTTATTTTTAATATAAAACACATCTATTAACTAACTCAAAAGTTAATAACCCATATTTACCAATGCGGTTTTAATAAATAAAAAAACGATTGCAAATGCTTCTATTGTTTTATAGTGGATCGATTATGCAATGGTGAAAATTTTCCATGACTTGTTTAAAAAAAAACATCTAAAACACCATTAAATATGCTTCTAGGTAGTAAAAATACACCGATACAGTGCCCACACAGTTTTTTTTCCTTACACCGACAGTGCATCTATTATATTATCTCATTGTCCGGGACAAATATGTCACCCTAGGACATAGTGCTAATGGTTCTTTGTGTAACAAAATAGAGAGCATTGTCTTTGGTGAGAGCCAAATGGCTTGAATGCACTAAGAGGAAAAAGATATTGAAAATCAACCAAATTATTGCTAAACTTTCAATTTTAATATGCTAAAATTTCAAATAAGTAGGTAAGAAACACTTTACCTAGTGTCTTTCTGGCTTAAAAAGCATGGCTTCCATGTACACCGATACAATGCCCACATAGTTTTTTTCCTGACACTGACAGTGCATCTATTATATTATCTCATTGTCAAGGACAAATGTGTCACCCTTGAACATAGTGCTAATGGTTCTCTGTGTAACAAAATAGAGAGCATTGTCTTTGGTAAGATCCAAATGGCTTGAATGCACTAAGAGGAAAAAGATATTGAAAAACAACCAAATTATTGCTAAAATTTCAATTTTAATATGTTAAAATTTCAAATAAGTAGGTAAGAAACACTTTACTTGGTGTCTTGCTGGCTTAAGAAGCATGGCTTCCATGTACACCGATACAGTGCCCACACAGTTTTTTCCCTGACACTGACGGTGCATCTATTATGTTATCTCATTGTCCGGGACGAATATGTCACCCTAGAACATAGTGCTAATGGTTCTCTATGTAACAAAATAGAGAGCATTGTCTTTGGTGAGAGCCAAATGGCTTGAATGCACTGAGAGGAAAAATATATTGAAAAACAACCAAATTATTGCTAAACTTTCAATTTTAAGAAACACTTTACTTGGTTTCTTGTTGGCTTAAGAAGCATGCCTTCCATGTACAGAAGAAATGATTTTTTCCAACTACTTTGTACAATTGGAAAACCTATCTAATCTATCGATAAATCTAAGGGAGGGGGGAATGTGACAATTAAGCAACATTGAAGATGGTACACTAGTATAATAATGACTGGCACAGGTGCTCTCTCTTCTCAAAAAAAATGAAATGTAAAAATAGAATTATGGGGCACTTTAAAAAAAAAATGTACCCTACCTCGGTGTGCTTTACAGTATGTTGCCTCGAGGTGCATGTGTTCATTAGGTGCACTATTGATTGGCATGTTCTGGAAGTGAAAAAATGCATAGTTGCTTACAATGCATTGGTGTTTTTGTTCAACATTACTACAATGGGGAGTTCATGAAGGTTTGAAAAAAAGCATACTACATTTTGATTCCATTTACAAAAAAAATTGCCGTTGAAATATTATAATATGCACCAATGTGTTTAACTAAAAAACTTCCATTATTAACTATTTTATTATGTCTCGAAGCTCCTTTTATAATGGTGCACCACTGCTCTATAGGAATTATAACTCATTGGCGTGTTTGCATGTATCTAATGAATTCTTGTATATGTATATATTTTACAATAAAAATGTGTCATTATCCATAAAAATTGTATAGGACTTGGTTCATTTCATGACGTTATGCCTTGGTGCATTGGGTCATATTAAATCAACCGAAAAAATAAGGTGTTAAAATAGAATATAAAAACATTTTTTCACTCAATATTGAGGTGTTTTGTCTTTAGTGCTTGATAACATATGATGCACTAGTGCTTAGTATAATGTGGCACATCGATGCATTAATTCCTATGTAAGAGCATTGTTAATAAAACTCTTTCTAAAACCTCCAGTCGTCTGCTTCTACTAGCAACCTTTATTATTAATGAACAAAGGAGACAAGTTTTAAAGAGGTTACACAAAAATCTCTGCTAGAAATTGTTTTCCTTGTAGTGTCCAAATTGTGGTCGCGATCCCAATGACTCATCCCTTTCCATGGCATGCATTTATGCTTCTACTACTTTCTTTGTTTTTTCAATTAATATTCGAACTTTTCTTTTTCCTTTTCTAGTTATGAGGGCTTCCCTGTTACAACAAATTAGTGCCTTTGCAAATTAGTGCAAAAAACAATATAAACATGTACTTAATCAACTACTATTTTTTGGGTGAAAACTAATAATGTTATATTTATAGTCCTTTGTAATGTGACTATATTTTAGTAGTATATTTCTTAACCATTAATTGGTTGATATGATTAATTAGCTTCTAGTATATTTACTAGTTTATTGAGTCATTAATTACCATTAATTTGTAGTATATTTACTAATTTAATAAGTCGTTGATTTGCATCAATTTGTAGTATATTTTCTAGTTTAATGAGCCATTGATTGTTATCATTTTGTAATATATTTATTAATTTAATGAGCCACTAATTGTTTTCATTTTGTAGTATTTTATTACTACTTTAATAGTTGCATTATCATTATATTTTTTACTAATTTAGTAGTAGCATAATTATTCTATTGATTTTTGGCTTAATAGTTTCACATTCACCATACTTATTATTTGTTTACTAGTTTCCTATTCATTTTAGTTTTGTTATTTAATATAAATTTTCATGATGTAAATAGCTTCTTAAATGAACTGAATTTGTATAATGTAATTGCATATTATTGTAAATACAATATCAATTAAACAAATATATTAAATTATATGATTAAAAATTATATATAATTATCATAGAAGTAAATCATTTGAGTAAAAAAAACTTACATGTAAACTTTCATTAAACAATAATATACATAGAATCAGGTTGTGTGAATATGAGAGAAGGAGCAACTATGAATGGAAGCAGGGGTTTCATTTTTTTCCAGGTTATCTTTGTTTTCATATATCTCTCCTCCTCAAACTGTAAGCGCTGCCAAAATGGAGTCAAGTAAGTTTATTAACTGTCCTAGTACCCGCCATTTAAAAAAAGGGGTAAGTGTTGTTATCGTGTAGGTGATCGTAATACACCTATAATGCCTAGTGGATCTCTCCCGCGGGGGGACAGCTGGAGAAATCAGTTGGAGAGTTTCAAAACCCCTGTCACATCACTCTAGACACGTGCCTGTTATTCGTATGGATCCCTTTCAAAAGGTTTTTGTGTTGGCTCTCTACCGTCTCATAAGCCCAAAACCCGTGTTCAAGTAAACCCTTTAGCTGCAGTGGATTTTGTTGCTTCAAGAGAGCTTCTCTTGGAAGGTCCTCGTCTTATTTTTTATATAGATTTGTCTCACTATAATTTGGATGGTAAGAGTTCGCTTGGGAGGTCTCAAATGCGTGAAGTTAGATCTTTTGAAGGTTTTCCAGACAAATCTTGGGTTCATAAAGTGAGGGTTGATAAGGGCGCATTGCAAGCTGAAGACCTCAAGTCTAAGCACAGGCTGAAACTTGAGAAGGATGGTAAAGGTAGAGGCTTATGTGTTATGGGAACAGATGTCACTTCTGACTTGGTTCTTACCCTCTCAGAAAACGCTCTTGGTGGTAAGATGGAGTATGTCAAGCTCTCTCTTCTAGAGCTCTTGAAGTGGGTCAAAGCTGAGTGGAAACCACTCATCAATACGGTCCCTAGGGTCTTAATTCTCACGAATGGTTGGTTTTGTTTTATATTTTTGTCAGTGGAAGATAGGAAGGCCATCGAAGATCATTTTTGGGTCATTGAATCGGGCTCTTTGCTACTGGTTCATTAGCACCTGGGTTTTAACCCTTGGAAAGAACGTCTGTCGAAGAAGAACCTATGGGTCCTTCTACCGGGGTTCCCTCTGCCCGGTTGGAAACTGGCGGGTTTTATGGTGATTTTCAAAGCCATTGGTCCATTTATTCTTATTAAAGATGATTTTCTCCTAGTGAACGATAGGTGCCTGTCACGTATGCTGGTTGAAGTTGATGTCTCGGAAGGCCTTCTTACTGAGCTCGAGGTTGTTTGGTTCAGCTATTGAAAAATTTTGATTGCCAAAAAATGATTTAGATCAAGATTTGGAATCTAGGCTGGTTTTCCCCCTCCCGCTGCACGAATCATTTTCTTCGGACTTTCTTGGTAATTTTTTCCTCCACCTTCCTGTACTCTTAAAAATTCTAACTTCAAATTTCATCTCTGATCTTTTTAGGAAGGGAGGGGTAAATTTCTTAAGGAAGACCCTGAGGTGTTTCTGTGATTAAACCCTAGTCCTAGTAAGAGTGTTGAGCAGGCAGAAAACGTGAATGGTGTGGGACCTTCGGGCATATCCTTGTTTCCTATGGAGTCGGAACTAAAAACCTATTAGGGTTCTTTATTTACATGAAAAAAATACTCATAGGGAAGAGTTTCTTGAAGAAAATGAAGGGCCTGGCCATCTGGAGTTAAACTTAACCCCTCCCCCTTTAGTATATGGTATCACTTCCCTTCGTTTTGAGGATTCCCCCTCTCTTCAGGACATGATTTCTCCTAAACCTATTTCAAAAAACTCTGTAGTCATCAATGATGATCCGAATACTCTTCTCATTTCGTCCATCAGAGCTAGTAATGCGACGGCCAGGAAACCCCCCAAGAGAAAAAAGGGTAAATCTAAAGAATAAAAAGACAATGAAAATAGTTTCTTTAATCTGAAGGTTGCTTCATTGTTTCATCGGGGTTTATATAAAGAAGTGAATGTTGGAATTAGGGATCTTAGATCATAGCAAGCTCTTGATTTGGTTACCAAATGAAGCTACTCCCTTTAAACATCAGAGGGTTCAATAATACACCCAAAAAACTGCTTTAAAAAGGTTGATGGAAAACATTGTCCCTTCAGTCATCCTTCTTCAGGAAACGATGGTGGAAGCTTCATTAGCTTGTTATATATTCTTAAAACTGAATCCAAATTAGAAGTGTTGTGCTCTTGACGCTTTGAGGCTTTTAGGAGGTTTACTCTTAGCTTGGGATCATTCGATCACTCTGTTGAACTCTTATTCAACTGGCTCTGGTCTAATGGTAGAGGATAAGATTATTGGTTTTGATTCTCCTATTCGAATACTAAATATTTATGGTCCTCATAATCAGAAGAAAAAAAAGTTTTCTGGGAGAATTTAAGAGTTGCAGACTTATTTGATCATAGTGGCCTTATTTTAGGCTGATACCTTAACCTCACTCTTGTTGATTCTGATATTTGGGGTGCAGGAAGATTAAATTATCGACTCCATAGTTATTGTAACTCCTATTTTGGGTAGGCTAGTCTCATTGACATCGAACCTCCAGTGCTAATCCCTACTTGGTCAAATGGTCGATTGGGAAAGGAAGTAATTTCTAAAAGGTTGGATCGTTATTTCATGGCTGAAACCCTTTGTGACTCCCTAGGGCATTTTAGATCCCGGCATGTTTCTACAGGGTGCTCGGATCACAGAGTGGTGGTTTTAGAATTGGACAAAGAGAGATATTTGAAGGATTATCCCTTCAAGTTCAATAGAGTTTGGTTGGAAGATGACTCTTTTTGTTCTCTGGTATTTGATAAGTGGCAAGAATACTCTAAAATTAGACATCTCCCTCCTATGTTGTGTTTTTTAAAGAAGCTTTCCAATCTTACTAGTGAGGTCAAATCATGGGAAAAGAAAAGAAACTCAGAGACTCAGGAGGCTCTGGTGGCTATTCAGATAGAGATTGAATCTTTGGAGGATATTGTGAATGCAAATTATTTTTCCTCCTCTCACAAGGATAGATTGGCTAGTATTCTTGCTAAAAGAGCTAGAATTATATTATAAATTGAGCAAACCTTGAGATTAAAGAACTGAGTCATTTGGTTGGAGGTGGGAGACAATAACTCTAAATTCTTCCATATGTTTGTAAACCAAAGGAGAATCCAAAATGCTATTTGAGAATTAAATAAATAAGATGGCATTTTTCTTAGTGAGAAGTCATCCATAAAAGAAGAATCAATTAAAAACTTTCAGGGGATTTGCAACTAGGTTCAATGTTTGAATCTTTCGTAGCAGTTAAAAATATTGAATAATTTTCCTAAATTCTTCTCTAATGAAGAAGGTCTAAAGGTGAGTGCAGAAGTTTCAAAAGAGGAAGTTAAATTTTCATTGTCCCAGTTTGCAAAAGATAAGATCCCTGGGCTGGATGGCTGGCCGACGGAGTTCCTTTTACACTTTTTTGACCTATTGGGTGATGATATCACTTTATTGGTTAATGAATATGGACGCTTGGGGAGTATTCCTGCTTCCTTAAATGCCACTTCCCTTGTTCTTATTCCAAAGAAAGATAAACCATACACTCTATCTGATTACAAGCCTATTTCACTTTGCAATACATTGTATAAGCTTATCACAAAAATCATTGTGGATAGAATGAGGGGAGTCCCGACTAGATGCATCTCTAAGGAACAATTCGACTTTCTTCCAAATAGGCAGATCACTGAGATGGTCGAGATTTCTCAAGAGTGTCTTCATACCATTAAGAAGAGAATATTGAAGTCCTTTGTTCTTAAAGTTGATATTTTTAAAGCCTTCAACATGGTTGATGGGTCCTTAATCAAACTAATTCTCACTCAGATAGGTCTTCCTTATGAGATTATGAGTTGGATATTCGCTTGTATCACCTCAGCTAACATTTCTACTTTGGTAAATGGGGATCCTTCATCGTAATTCAAATGTTCGATAGGTATTTGACAAGGTTTCTCTTTATATTTGCTTCTTTTCCTTCTTATTATCGAGGGTTTGATTAGATTAATTGGTGAAAGTAGAGATGATAAAAAGAACTTGGGCCTAAAGCTATCTTCCACGCTTAGAATCACCCACTTGTTATTCGTGGATGACATTCTCATTTTTGGATGTGGTTCGAAAGTGGAATGGGTGCACTATAAGGAGTTAATTGATATATTATGTGTGGCTTCATGTATGTTGATAAATTTTCATAAGTATCACTTCTTATCTTCTGGGGCTAACAATCTTGTTTGAATCCAAGTTCTAGAAGTTTTTCCTTGTACTTGGTCAGAGTTAAGTGAAGGTTTTAGATATGTTGGATTTTTCATAAAACCAAACTGCTATGTTGTCAAAGATTGGAATTGGCTATTGAAAAAGTTTGACTTCAGAACCAGGTGCTGGTATTTCAACTGTATTTCTATTAGGTGTCGTTTGGTTCTCGAAAATGATGTTCTTTAAAGCATTCATGTTTTTTGGTTCTCCTTATATATTGTTTTCTCTTCGTTTGTGGTTCAGTTAAAAAGGAAAATTTCCAACTTTATTTGGACTAGTGGTTCAGACGCCTTCAAGTTTCACTTGTCATCTTGGGAATCTGTAACCTTGCACAAATTATTGGGAGGATGGGGTTTAAAAGATATGAGATTGTTTAATCTATCTGTTATCACCCAATAATTTTCCTATAGTTGTGGTAGGATATCACTAGGGTAACCTTTTCAAACCAACCTTTAGACTGTATTCTAGCCTATATAGTCAGAGAGGGATCTCTCTTTGTCACAGGAACATTCACATGCACATTTGGATTTAAACAAGCATTCAGAAGGCTAGATTTCAGAGGGGAAGGGTTGTTTGGGTTTTAAAGGGTGTAAGACAAACAAACAGACATCACCATTAGGCAATGGAGTCAAAACCTGAAAAATTCAAGTACTTACAACAAATAATGACTAGTGATAACCTTCGTAGTCTGAGGAAAAATAGGTGTTAGTATTCAACAAAATATCTTTGAGAAATGGCAGGGGGAATGAGAAGAAGCCCAATGAGATAGGAGGAACCTATCTGAGGATGAATCTCCTGAAACACCTTTAGAAAAAGCAACAATAAAGGTTGATAACTGAAATGGAGTATATAGCAGAGGATGAATTCCAAGACATTTATCATAAGCACATAACAAACACGTTATCTGATACAAGGAGCACTTAACAGAGAATGAATTCTGTGCAAACAACTAGAAACGCATTAGCAAAAACTACACAAATATGAAAATGAAGCAAATAGGGGAACACCGACTGAACATTGAACACCGTGATGAATCACAGACATTCAGGGTATGATTTGCATTAATTACTTCCAAGAAAAGTTGAAGAGCTACAAAACCAAACATAGAGGCTTAAAAATATGAATGTCGAACACTTTCTTCCTCCATATAGGTTACATTTATAGAGTACCGAGCTCCCGAGACCAACCCCAAAACAAATCCAAATTTAGTTACAAAAATTAGGAATCAAACTCACACACATAAAATCCTAACAGATTCTGATATGGCAGATTCACGATTATCACAAAAAAAATAGGAAAGCACGTTGGGATGTGCATGATGGACAAAAATGGGAGAACCAAACACCTGGAACTCAGGCCCGCCTGATAAAAAATGATGGTTGAGAGAACCCCCAATGGCCTGCAACAACTTTAATCTTCCTTACATCTCCTGCCTGTGAAATAAATCTCAGTCGTAGATATTGATTTATGAGAAATATTAACCGTACAACGATGCATCCTTATAAACCATCGCGCTCTGTAAATGTGACCTTTGGATCTCTAATCTTCGAGCACGATATCCAATGGGGAGGGGACGCATCACTTATGCATGCTCCCCATAACGCAAGCCCTCTCTGAATTTGAGTGTGCAAGTTGTATCAGTGATTTGCGTGTACACCGTCGGATCTCATCGAAGAAGCATGAATGGACAAGAGCCATTGTTCTTCCCTTGTGTTTACTGTGGCAGCATTTTCGGGGCCACTAAATTTTGCAATACACCAACTTGATAAACATTAGGCTCCTTTCCATTGCGAAATTGATTCTGACCATAGATCAATAAGTCACCTAGATCCCTATTGTTCAAAAGTGTGGGGTCTATAGGATTTTGCAGCCCTGAAATATTTTGTCTTCAATGCATATTTTGGCTACGAAATGCACACCTACCGTAGATTGCTTCTGCCCAAAATCATGACTGTTGATATGTGCGAGACCTACAGGATTTTAAAAATCGGGATATCTACTTAAACCGTGCGTATGTTTCCATTTTCCACACCGTCGATCTTAGGAAAACACTCTCTGAGTCGTTGATTTGAGGTCAAGTTGCAGGCTGTGGAAAGTGAAAAGTGGGGTCTCCGCTTTCACGATGCTGAATTTTTTATATTTTCTCTTTCCACCTTTCTCCTCTTTTGGGCCATTGATATGTGCAGGAGCTCTCGGAACCGTTGATCTAGCGAAAAGCAGTATTCCAATCTTTTCATCACCAAATTTATGCATCTTCTGCTTTCTGCTTTCTAGCTTTTTGTTCCTTTCTGAACCGTTGATATTTGGTGTAATTTTTTTGGACTGTCGATCCTGCGGATCGTGGAAGGCATAATTCTAATGTTTTTGTGACCAAATTTGGTATCTTCCACTTTTCAATTTCTGCCATTTTGCTTATCGCTCTTTACATGGACAGTGGATTTGTGTGAAAGCACTCTGAACCATTGGATCTCAGGCTGTGGAAAGCAGAATTTGGGTTTACCAATTTTTACAACCAAATTTTCGGCCCTTTCTGCTTCCGCCTTTCAACTTCCTGCTTTTTTTCTAGACCATTGATTTATGCGGAAGCTTTCCATGACCGTCGGATCTCGGACTACGAAAAGCGAAAATTGGATTTACCATTTTTCACAACCGAGTTTTGTCTTTTCCTCTCTTCCGCTCCTGATTTTCCTTGGCGAAAATGATTTATGGCCTTTGATTTTTTCTCCGCTATGCATCCAAGCCATCCGTTCTGGTTAACTTTTAACTTTAATCACACTTTTCATATTCAGGCATATTTACAAGGCTAAACTTGGGGTTTTCAATAATTTTTCATCTCAAAGCAATGGATGAACCCCTTAGAACCTATAGAAACCCCCATCAATATCCTTCAGAGTCATGTGATATGGAAAATTTTCAGACATTACTCTTTCCTTTATTGGTCTAAACCTCTGTAGGGGAATTAGTGCATATGCCTATGTAAAAATATTCAAAAATTTAGCACAGGTGCTAACAGAAGCTCCAACTCAGGGATGCTATCAAAGAACCCCATAGACCAGGTTTCTGATCCATTGGGCTGGTCCCAAGCTTTTCTTGAAATCCCCAACGTGCTCTAAAAACAAAAACTGAATAGATATTGAAAACAATCTGAAAATTTGCTTAAAAGAAATACTCTCCATGCTGAGCTTATTCATACCTACCTACCCTACTTGTTGAGCACCAATTCCCGATAAAGTAAACTCTGAATTCCAATGAAGCCAATCAAGAAACTGATCTCGTAAACAAATTTTCTCCTCATGCTTGATCAAAAACATAAATGAAGAACTTAATGGCAAAAGCTTATGATAAAGGAATTGATCTTTACTCCACACACATAACCAACCATTATCACTGCAAAGATTTTGCACATATTCAACCACTAGATCATGACAACCTGCAAAATGTTTTGTTATGTAACTGCCATGACAAAGCTGCTCCATATGTTTGGCCACTAGATCATGAAATCCATGATGGTCTTCAAATTTTTTCTGTAATTTTCTTGCCCCAATAAGGCTACTCAAATTGTAATTCCACCTGCACACTGTCAAACTATTTTCACAAGAGCCTTGAAAATAATGCTCATGACATTATTCAAATGGAGAATCAAAAATATCCTTTAAAATTTCTGTAGTAACAACTTGATTCTCCTTATGTGATTCAGCATAAATATCATCCTCCCCTTTAAGAAAATAAAGTGAAATGAACTCTTCTTGAGATGGAAATTTTGAATTTGAAGAACATGAAGAGACATCCCATTCAGGACCATCATCCTCCAAGTAGCCATCATCATATTAAAAGTAGACATCCTCATATTCATCATATATAGGTGGACTGAAATATTCCTCAAAACCACCACAGACAGAGTTTGTAACAGGATGATTGGATTCTTCATAAATCAAATTGTAACACTCGTCTTGTACAACACTAGGCTGGTTATCTTTTTTTATCATAAAGAGAAGAATTGGAATGCAAAGCAGATTCTACTTGCTCACCCTTCTCATTATCCACTCCTAAAAATGCCATGACATTATTCATAACGTCAAGTTTTTGTGTTTGATTAGAAACTCTTAATCTTTGTTTTAGAAAATCAAATGAGGAAAAACACAATGACAAACAACTACTTTCATCCTGCTCATCTTCCATCAGCAAAGAAGGATTTGTATGTTCATAGTAAATCTTCAGGTGAAATTTGAGTTTGAAAAATACACAAAGATCCTTCTTTAGCCATTAACTACAAATATGGTTCCTCTTTTAATTCAAACTGCAAAGGAAATTCAGGAATTCTTTGATTTCTTGGAGGAGGAAGGGGTCTTCTAAAATTTTGGTTTCTATTTTGATGCTCTTGATTTTCCCTGGGAGGTGGTCTATTGTCCATAGCAAGTCTCTCCATCAACTTTTCCATGATTTTCATCATCATGTCCATACTGGCCTCTTGTGAGTTGGAAGAAGAAGGTTGTTTGGGCTCTTTATCATTCCTTCCATCTCCCTCTTCTATCCTTTTTTCTTTAGCAGCATTCAAGTTTATTTCTACCACTATGGCATAATTTATCATCTCGGCCAGGGAGTCATATTTTCTTTCACTCAGCCATAAGGTAAATTCACTATAAAAAAATTCATCATATTGGATTTGGGAAGAGCCAGGGGGAGGCTTGAACTAGGTAGGGATGGAATTATATACTTTCATAAATATGTCAGAAAAATCCTTGACAAATTCACCCTCCCCCCTCTTCTTGGAATGGAATTGGGACAAACAATTCCTAGGGTCTTTATTTTCTGCCCATTTTTTTTTGAAAGATTCTTCAAAAGCTTGATAGTTCAAAATGGAGTTGTCCGAAAGATTTGTGAACCATTTTCTTGCTTCTCCAGCAAGACTTTGGGAAAACAGTATGACTTTAATATCCTCATGTTCTACTTCTACCAGGTTTTTCTAGTCTAAAAATCATCCCAAGTGTTCCTCAGCTGAATACCCCCTCTCCCGATTAAATTGTTTGAGTTTTTGGGCATATCCCTAACTAAGGTCATGAAGAGAAGTAGGGATAAGTAAAGGGGAAAACTTTTTAGCCTTTACTGGGGTTATAGCAGGGTTTTCAAGAGGATTTGAAACTGGTGTGACAAATAGAATCAACTTGTTGTGAGGAACTGCAGAGCTATGAAGGACTGTAAAACTGAATGATGAAGGCTACTTAAGCTCCAAAGTGGTGGGAGATAAGGATATGTCAATAGACTGCTCCGTGGTTGTGGAGTTTAATGAGGCTGATTCAAAGGGAAATAGGGGGCATTCTCAGTCAGACAAAGGTTGGAGATCCCTACCTAGAGACTCAGAAAAGGATGTGGTATCAACTGTAGCACCATGAGTTTTACAGGGATGATCATTGTTCTTATGTGGCTCGATTGAAGGATCTTGGTCAAAATGATATGTACAAGATGAGGAGATACTTTCAATTTTGAAAGAAGGATATACAGGAGTAAATCCATGGCCTTGTTTTGAGTGCAATAAAGAATGGGAAATTCCTTTGACAAGCGTAGGAAATGATAGGAGAAAATTTACAACAAAGGATAAGATATCTTGGAGAAGATTCACACTTGACTACCTTGTTTTTTCACCATTCCTTTCCATGTCTTTGCAGTGAGCTCATTTCCCCAGCAGAAACGCCATAGAAAATTCTTAAGGCTGGATTCTTTGGATGTGGAGTTTCCAAGTGAAAGATGCACAACTTTATTGATGTTTGACTATTGTTCACCATCAATAGTTAAACCTGAACTCTCTATAGATTCTTGGCCCTAGTATTTCCATTGGAGTCGTCTTCCAAAATATTTGAGTGGAGTTGCCAGAGCATATACAACCAACATGTGTCTAGGAACGACTGCTCAACCAGGTCGTAGAACTAGAAAAATGTCATTTCCCCAAGGATAAAAAAACAATTAGTCCCTAGAAATAGTGCCAAGATGTTATCACCCAATAATTTTCCTATGGTTTTGGTAGGAGATCACCGTGGTAACCATTTCAAACCAAGACGGTATTCTATCCTATACAGTCAGAGAGGGCTCTCTCTTTGTCACAGGAACATTCACATACACAGTTGGATTTAAACAAGCATTCAGAAGGCTAGATTTCTGAGGGGAAGGGTTGTTTGGGTTTTAAAGGGTGTAAGAAAAAAAATAGACAACACCATTGAGAAATGGAGTCAAAACCTGAAACATTCAAGAAATTATAGCAAATAATGACCAGTGATAACCTTCATAGTCTGAGGCAAAATAGGTGTTAGTATTCAACAAAATATCTTTGAGAAATGGCAGGGGGAAATGAGAGGAAGCCCATTGAGACAGGAGGCACCTATCTGACGATGAATCTCCTGAAACACCTTTAGCATAAGCAACAATAAAGGTTGATAACCGAAATGGAGCATCTAACAGAGGATGAATTCTAAGACATTTATCATAAACACATAACAAACACATTATTTGATGCAAGGAGTGCTTAACAGAGAACACATTCCTTGCAAATAACTAGAAACGCTTTAGCATAAACTACACAAATATGCAAATTAAGCAAACAAGGGAACACATATTGAACATTGAACACCATGATGAATCTTAGGCATTTAGGGTATGCTTTGCATTGATTACTTCCTAGACAATTTGCAGACCAACAAAACCAAGCACAAAGGCTTCAAAATATGAATGTCGAACCCTTTCTTCCTCCGTAGAGGTTACATTTATAGAGTACTGGGATCCCAAGACCAACCCCAAAACATAGCCAAATTTAGTTACAAAAATAGGGAATCAAACCCACACACATAAAATCCTAACAGATTTTGATCCGGCACATTCGCCATGATCACAAAACAAAACATGAAAGCACGTTGGGATGCACGTGATGGAAAAAAATGGGAGAACCAGACACCTGGAACTCAGGCCCACCTGATCGAAAACGATGATTCAGAGCACCTCCAACTGCTTGCAATAGCTTCAATCTTCCTTGCATATTTCACCCGTGAAATAAACCTCATCCGTAGATCTTGATCTATGAGAAATATTAACCATCCAACGATGCAGCCTTATAAACCATCACGCTCTGTATACATGACCTTTGTACCTCCAATATTCGAGTGCGATATCCAATCGGGAGGGGGCACGTCATTTACACACGTTCCCCATTGCACAGGCCCTCTATGTCTTTGAGTGTGCAAGTTGTCTCAACGATTTGCGTGTACACCATTGGATCTCATCGGAGATGCGTGAATGGATGAGAGTCATTGATATTCCCTTGTGTTTACCATGGCAGTGATTTCAGGCCCACTAGATTTTGCAATCCACCAACTTGATAAACTTCCTGCTCCTTTCCATTACGAAATCGATTCCAACCATAGATCAATAAATCTCCTAGATCCCTATCGTTCAAAAGTGTGGGGTCTATAGGATTTCACAGCCCCAAAATATTTTATCTTCCATGCATATTCTGGCTGCGAAATGCACACCTACCGTAGAATGATTCTGCCCAAAATCATGACCATTGGGATGTGCGGGACCTACAGGATTTTGCAAATAAGGAGATCTACTTAACCCGTGTGCATGTTGCCATTTTTTGCATCATGGATCTTAGTCAAAAACTCTCCGAGTCATTGATATGAGGTCAAGTTGCAGGCCGTTGATCTGTGCGGGAGCTCTCTGAACCATTGATCTAGTGGAAAGTGGAAAGTGGGATCCCAATCTTTTCATCACAAAATTTCTGCATCTTCTTCTTTTCGATTTCCACCTTTTTGTTCCTTTCCGAACCGTTGATCTTTGGTGGAATTTTTCAGGACCGTTGATCCTGCGGATAGCGGAAGGTGGAAGTCTAACTTTTTTATGACCAAATTGTGTATCTTCCACTTTCCACTTTCAACCATTTTACTTCCCTCTTTTTCCCTGGACCGTTGATTTGTTTTGAAGCTCTCCGAACCATCGAATCTCGAGCTGCAAAAAGCGGAAGTCAGGTTTACCAATTTTTACAAATGAAGTTTTATCCCTTTTCGCTTCCGCCTTTTAACTTCCCTCTTTTTTCTGGGCCATTGATTTGTACGGAAGCTTTCCGTGACCATCGGATATCGGACTGCGAAAAGCGGAAATCGGATTTACCATTTTTCACAACCGATTTTTTCCTTTTCTCCTCTTCTGCTCCCGCATTTCCTTGGAAAAAATGATTTGTGGACTTTGATTTTTTCTCCGCTATGCATCCAAGCCGTCCATTCTGGTCATATTTTAACTTTAATTAGATTTTTCATAGTCAGGCATATTTACAAGGATAAACTCGGTATTTTTAATAATTTTGCATCTCAAAGCAATGGATGAACCTCTTAGAACATGTAGAAACCCCCATCAATATCCTTCAGAGTCATGTGATATGGAAAATTTTCAGACCTTACTATTTCCTTTGCTGGTCTAAACCTTTGCAGGGGAATTAGTGCAGATGCCTATGTAAAAATCTCAAAAATTTAGCACAGGTGCTAACACTATCCCTTTATGCCAAGAGTTTGTGGAGATCCTTTATTACTCTAGGTTTGTGGAACAAGGTGATAAATTGTAAATACATAAAACTCTGGTCATTGGCTAGTTGGTTCAGAGAGACAGATTGAAAGTATACAAACTCTTCTTACCTCTGGAAGAGTTATATTAAAACCTTATTGGTAATCAAAGATCATCTGAGCTGGAATGTGGGACTAGGGTTCCAAATATTCGTTGGTATTGACCCAATCGTCGGTGTTAGGGAAAATGGATTTTTATCAAGGTCTCTGATTGCTGAACTCCACACTAGAAATTTATGGTTTCTTTCTCATATTTGGAAGACCTCAATTGATGGGGATGATTATTGGCTTAATACTAAGGATTTATTATTATCATCAGAATTTGTAAATGAATGGAATTCTTTCATTGCTTCTCTTTCTCATGCTGGCATTTTCATTGATGAAGGTGAAGATACTTTGGTTTGGGAATCCAATGCTATGCCTGGCTTGGTCACTGTGAAATGTGCTTACAAAGCTTTAGTATATGAAAAGGCCTTCCCCCTCCCAAGTGGTGGGTCAAGAGGTTATGGAAAGGCCCCATGCCCTTAAAGGTTAAGTGTTTCATCTGGTTACTTTTACCAAACAAAATCTTGGTTTGGGAAAATATTCAAAGGGGTGTTATTGGACCAAGCTATTGTACTCTTTGCAGATCAGATTTGGAATCAGTCGAGCATATTTTCTTGCACTGCTCCTTTTTTAAGGAGCTTTGGAGAGAGGCAAGTAGTCTTTTTTCTTTTTTCTTCAATTGGGACCTGGATAACCTTGAAGATTGTTTTCTCTGTTGGTACATTAGTATGAAGAGGTTGGAAGTATTTCCCTTTTTGTGTTTTGGGAAATCAGGAAAACCAAAAACAGGTGCATCTTCCAAAATTATGCTCCCACCATTTTCATTATAGTTTCAAAAATTGTGGCTGATATACATGAATGGAACATAGATAGTGCTCCAAAAGGTTTTAAGGTTTGCAGTAGACCAGTGTTGGAACTTGATATTATTTATGGGTATTTTGATGGTGCTCAATAGAACGGTTTTTTCTGGTATTGGAATGGAATTACGTATAAAAGACATACATGTCATAAATCTAAGAATGGGTGTTGGCAGTGGCTCAAATACCTTTGCTGAGCTTTTAGCTTTGTGGGTTCTTTTGTGGTTCGCCAAAAAAAGAGAACTACTTCAGCTTAATATTTTTGGTGATTCAAAGATTGTTATCGATTGGGTAAATGGTTTAAATTCAATTCAATCTTTGAGTTATGTCTGTTGGATGAGAAGGGTTGTGATTCTCAAGAAGTGCTTTCACTCCTTAGTTTTCAAGCACATTTACAAGGTTTACAATTCTGATGTTAACAGTCTTTCTAAACTATCGATTGGAGACTATACTGGTGTTCTCCATTTTTCCGAGTTTATGGATGGAGTCTTGATTGATGAGGGGTGTGTCTCCTACTTCTAGTTCTCTCTGGTATCTGTTTAGTTTTTTGTAGTCTTTAGATAGTGGTTTGTCTGTAGCTTTATAACTACTCAGATTTTTTTGTAGCTAACAGACTGTAGTTGTCTTTGGTGTGAACTTGGAAGAGTCTCGTATATTTTTTCTGATAGCTTGGATCGACTAATTTATAGAAAGATGTTATGGACTGTTAAACTTGTTAAATTATTGTTACTTTGGAAGATATTCTATTGTACTTTTTTTGTATTCTCCTTCGGAGATAGTACTCCTCCATTTGGAGATGTCCTTGATGTAATTAGTTATGTAAAATTCATGAGGTAAACCCTGCATTATAAGTCGAGGAAATAGTACCCACATAAGTAATATATAAAATGTATTTTGAGTCTCCTAAGGTAGTTCGACCCTAATTAGGGAACATGGTCGACCTAGTTAGTTATTTGAGGCACTCAACTAATGAATATAAATAGGTGAGGTGCCTCTCTCATTTACACACATCTTACACTCACGTATTGCGTTGGAGAGAGAGAGAGAGAGAAAGAGTCTACTATGGAAGATGAGCAACTATTCATGTTTCTAGGTTTTTACACTGTCTTGGTCGAATTCTATACCGAGGAAGTTTTGTGGGGTTTTCTCCCTTGTGGTTTCCCTGAGAAAAATCTTTGTGTTCTCTTGTGTTGTTGCATTTGTCTTTCTTTCAGTGATCCTTTTCTTATAGTTATGATGTTATGATGATAAAAAATTTTAGATCTTGTATAACGATTAAAAATATAACATGGTATTAGAGACACCCTGAAAGAAGTCTTTGTGCAGCTGAAACAGTGCTACAACTAAAACTATTGAAGATTAGGGTTTCATGCTTGAAAACCCTAAAAGACCAAAAATAGTAATTTGGTACATTCACTATATCTCTAGATTTGGGAAGGATCGGGAGCTAAAACATTCACATGTCTAAGATAAATTCCTGATGCACACTGTGTAGAATTTTCAGCCTTAGAATCTCTATAATATAGGAGATATGATTCCTCCAACTCAGGGTTCCATCCTCCCCCAAAGTTCAACCTTAAACAGGTGACCTAGGGAGAATATATATATCTCAGGCTAGGAATGTCCAAATAAAATTTCGCAAGATTTCACAGATAGGAAACGGAATGTACTTTCTTTGGTAAAAGTTTCAGACACTGAAGATGAATCAGTGACGTGTGGAATTCCATACAAGTTCACTATGTGGAACAGTCCTGAAATAAGTCACCTTGGTAAACTTCACATAAGTACCACCTAGTAAATCCAATTATTCTCTAAACTATGGGGTTGGAAAGAACACAGAATAGGATACCTCAAGACAAATTTTCATCCCTTGAGGAGCCTAAATTTTGTAGCTATAGCAAAAACAAGATCAGTCATTTCTGTGGAAGAAACTAGAGAAAAACTAGGGTGTTCCGGGCACTTCCCTCCACCAATGAGTTGAAGAAGGAGGACCATCAAATTTTCCCTAGGAAGGAACGTCTATCTATGTAATAAGTTTCTCATTTTGTAAGCTTTTTTTTTACCTAACACTGCTGCCGGAGAAAATTAAGGCATTAGTATTTTGTAGTTCTGTCCATAGTTTTGGGAAAATAAGTATGCTGCTCAGCTTGCCTTGAGGAGGTGTATATTTCTATCCAATCAGATATGAAAGATACCTTAGTTGAAAAATTAGGGTTTCTATGTCAAACCCTAGGCCCACTAGAAGCAGTCTTTTAAAATATCCTTCAAGCAAGTTGAAGCATTCTCACGGGTAAGTTCCATCCTCTCTATTTCCATTTGAGGTTCTCATTTTTATCATAATTACAAATAATACCAAGCTTGAGGGTGAGGTTGAAAGAGTCGAGAACTTATAAGCATAGAATTATAGAGTGCTTATCATACTTGAAGAAGCATGCCATCAAGAACTATGTCAAAGAAGAAGCTGCAAATCTAGGTAGAGATGAGGTCAAAGCAAAGCAAAAGAAGGACCTAGTCAAAACAAAGATGAGTATTTCCATCTCCATTGGATCTCACATGTATCATCCTTGAATACTCCCAAGGATATGTTCGATGCAATGAACAACATATACAAAGATGACCTTGAGAACTCAACTCAAGAATTTGAAGGTGCAATGTTAGAAAACATTCAATGATTACTTCACAAGGAGATCTCATCTCAAGGAGAAATTAGAAGTCGTCAAAGAGAATGTCAAAGAAGTAGAAGCATAAATTACAACTCTGGCTGGTATTCTGAATTCAGTCAAGAGAGTTGTTCTAGTAGGAAGATCACATATGGAGAAATGCGTGATTGATCGAAGAAGAGATGACAATCAAGCCCTAACAACTCAGGCCAAGAAGAGAAATAACAAGAAGGAAGAACATTCCTGCTAAGAATAGAAGGACATCCCACAACTCAATAGTTCAGTTGTGATGAGAAAGGACACTTTGTTAAAGAATGTCCCAAGAAGGAAGAATGGAAGGATGATATGTTCATACATAATGATGATTGGATATGATCTCAATACATGAAGGAAAGTTTTATGAAGTCTTCCAAGCAGGTATACAAGATCGAGTATACCGTCGATCAAAGTATCAAAAGATACGAAGTAAGTTTCATGGTTTCTATCAACAAAGAGAGTCGACTATGGCAAGACACTTCTCTAGGAACTAGACACTCCCCTTCAGTAGTGGATATTACACTACAAAATTGATTTAATAAAAGTAGAAGAACAAATCAAACAACCTATATGGTTTGAGACTCTCTACAGAGAACCACCTATGCACAGAAGGTTTTGTACAAGCTCAATAGGCACCCATGGGATAGCACATACGGTCACATGAGAAACTTGAGGATCAACTAGAGTGATGGAGATACCAACCTTTACTACAAGGTTGAAGATAGAATCCTACAAAGGACAAGAGAAAACTTGCGATAAAGCTCAAGATGAAGGATCTTGATATAAAGTGACCTTAACAAGTGACATAGATGGATACAAAGAATACTAACAATAGAGGAGGATACCTGTCACCCCAATTTCCTAATACAGATGCAAAGGGAGGATGGTGCTCCACCTCAGAGGGAGTGACTACGGTAGATCTCAAAGTTTGAGAATATTGACTTGATTCTTGATATTAGAGGATGATGAAATCTAGAAGACATTTTACTTATCCAAGTAAAATATGTAGATCAAATGGTGTGGTACCTAAAGGGTACTGCAAAGGTATGATGACTTTGATTGAGTTGGTAGTACTATGTACTCCAACATATTGTAGAAAGTAGAGTGTTTCTCTCAATACAACCAAGGATGAATATATTGCAAAGATGAGAAGAAAGCAAGTGAAAGATTCGTCAAGTAATGAGGAAAACGATTCAAAATAATTATACCGATGAAGACGAAGATTATACTCTTATCCATTTCATCATTGGACAAGAAGGGACACAATGGTAGGACACACATACACAGTCCTATGTGATCTGTGGTGTAAGAATACTTTCTCAATATTTCTAATCATGAGAAAGATATGAACAGGTCATGTTGGCGAAACCCACCAACAAAGCCTCGTCGACAGGGGTTCTCACTCTGTCGACACCCAACCAGTGCAATCTCCCTGAGCATCGGCTTGGATAGGTTTTACCCTGCCCAGCAATGTCTACAGAGTAGATGAGGTCTCACCTGAGATGTTCAAGGGAGATTTGTTAGAACCGAGTTTCCGGCAGTGGGGAAGGAGGATATGGGGATCCAACAGGGAGACACCATAACTGCTAGATCCAGAGCTTTGCATTCGACTTTAAACCATTTCCACAACTTCTAGAGTGTATTAAGAACTTATGCAGCCATTATAGATTCATTTCCACAACATCATACAGTTGTCACAATGTCGCTAATACCGTAACATTGTTCATAAAACATATCAACTCATAATGCAACAGATAGTAGTAGACTTTAAAACAGATCATATCAATATAACAAAAAGAGACTAAATCATAGCAACATCATAACAAAACAAGTCGCAACATCATAACAGATTAGATCGCGGTAGTGATAACAGAAAATATTTGTGCAACAATTGTCATATCATATTAATCTTGTGCAAAGGATCCAAATTACACAATTCTTCTCCAAAACCAGAGACTGCATACATCAGGAAAACCCAGATAAATTGCAGATACACAAAAAATTCTTCACAAAACCAGATCGCACTAGACCTTATGCCCCAATTATCCTCTGATGTGATTCTCCTATGATAATCATGATCCTCCTTTTCTCTCCTATTCTTGCCTCTATCTACTTGCAAAACTAGATCTATAAATAGGCTTCGCCATTACATTGAGGGTCCAATTCTAACTAACCTATAACCGCTAATGACCTATTACAACAAAACTTGGTCAAATAACATAAAAATTATTCAAAGTGGTTATTCTTCCGCCCATCACGCTAATCTGGACTTGTCTGGTACCACGTGAGGTTGCACAACTACCACAACGTTACGCAACTCACTTACCAAAACCCCTGCCAATAGGCCCCCAACATAGTCTTGTGGCTCGTCCCCGAGCCACGTCAGGTTGACAGAGTATCTATCGACGTCTGCACCTTGAAATATTCAAATTATTGCACAATCTCACGAACTTGAAGCTAGACTTTGTCAGAAGTACTCTGACAATTAGTCAAAGCTTGCTTCACTGGGTGCTCTTCTCTGGCCTTGTTGTCGACCGTCTGTCAATGCTCTTATACTACCTGCAGCATGGTGACTACTTTAATAGCCAACTGTCCACCGATTTCCTGAAATTCATCAAGCTGAGTGCAATGCTTTTGTTGGCGTTCCTGTGCATGGGTGGCTCTCTATTGTATATCCTTCAGTTCCTCGGCCCGTGTGATTTGTACCATCAGTGGCATGGCCCTCAGTGATGTCTTCAAGGTCATGAGTTGACCTTCGGCTTCTTGCACTTGCACAGTCAGCTGATCAAGCTGCTCATCCTGGACAACGCTCTACCAAAATTGCGTTGTCACCTCCATAATGGTTTTGTCCTCTTGCTCCATGCTTTCAAACTGAGTTGCGATGTATTTAATGGAGGATTTCATTTCCAAAACCTAGTCCAACGATGTCATAGGTTGTACCAAGGCATTGAGCATCAAGTTGGTATCCTAAAGCTGAACAATAGTTTTCCCCCATTGCTTGGCCTTTTAGACTGGGGTGAGCTCCACTGTGTTCTCAAAAAAGTGCTAACAGGCTTCGAAAACAACGTGCTCAACATCGCCACACCTAGAACACATCTGCGCTTGTTCAAGGATCAGGCGATCTTGCACCTTTTTCAGTTCCATAATCTCTTCAGGAGCCTTTCGTTGCATCTCAGCCTGTGTCGCCTTCAAGGCGTCGATCTCTCAAACTTTTTCTTCTTCTAGATGCAACCGAGCCTAATGTAGCTCATCTACCTATTTTTGCAGCTTCTCTACGACGCTCTGTGACTGGACATAGCCCTCAGTCAGCGCTTTCTGTCGTTTCACCAATTCCAGGGTGGCAACATGCTGCAACTCCACTAACTCCATGGTGGACAACTTGTTCAGGTTCAAAGCCACACTCTGGATAGATCACAGTAACTAGTGAACTTCCTCATTTCCCACATTGATCATAGTTGGGGAAACTTGCACATTCCTGGCCTGAGGCTCAATGCTAATCGACGGGATGTCCTACATCATGGCTTGCACAGATGTCTTCCTAGAAACAATGCCAAAAATTGAATCTAATCGATCTCTTACCACACCAAATTCTTCATGGTTTGACTCTTGGATCGCCTTTGTCGCATCCGCAGATGAATCAGTTACCGCTTTGATAAGCCATTGCAGTTAGTCTTCCATCCCCGACCTGGTACCACTGCCTGCCTCATATTCTTGGCACCATTTGGAGCGAGTCTCCTCTTGCATGCATTGTGCTACATCCTCAGGGTCCATTGACGACTCGTTGTCAGATTCGTGAGTGCTCAGCTCCTTCTGGGCAGGCTCTTCTAGGGCATCTAGTGGCTGCTCTTTAGACAATTCCTCCTGACTCACCAGGTTTTGTCACTTCGTCGACCACTCTTGGAAAATGGCATCCAATTCTTTTACCGTGACTTTGTAAGCCAAATATAGCCACTGTTGGTCGGGGTCTCTCCACGCCTGAATGTAGATAGAGTGGGGCCCGATGGCAAACTGAAGGATCCGCTGATACTTGGCCGTGGAATAAGGAGAGACTCGGGGAATGGCAATAGCCACGACTTGCAATGCTTCCCAATAAACCTAAAAGTGAATGGCACAGTCCACCTGTCGACTAGGCTCTTCAATCCACCATAAGTTTTGAACTTTTCACCTCGGCACACCTTTGTCGCATCAACTGTCAACGGTTGATAGTCTTTAGGTTCCATCCAACCAACTAGCACAATAAGGATCAACAACCAACTATACGAAAATGATCACCCGGCCTGAGCAATAAGCATGTCTTCTAGAAACTGATTTAGCAGAAACATAGACCAATTCATTTTCACCCCCTCAACACACTTCTAGGCACAGGCGACAACACCCAAATTGCATTGGACTGGTCGGTTTCCCCGAATGACCTTGCTCACCAAAATCCTTGTGCCAATGCGCACGCTATGAGTTAATGATTCGATGAAATAAGAACAGCCATCATGCTATAAACCAAAGCACTCCTTTAGTTGCTTAGCAAGCATTTTTTCAGTATCCCTCCCATGGATATACTGCGCTGGATCTTCCTCGGACTTCGGCAAGCTTGTGATGCTTGCAATCAAATATACTATAATAGGGATCAATGTATTCAACCAAATCATCCCTCCATGAAAACAAGACAAAAGTGCTTCACGCACGCATGGGATTCATTCAATCACCCAACTTGAGGCATATTGATGAGCCCCAACAATCCAAATTGATTTAACCCACTCGCCCAGGGTTGAGGAATCCGCCAAATTGGGGCACCAGGCCCCATCGGGATTGACTCATAGGGCTCATCTCGGATATCTTTGAGCAATAGCAAGTCGTGGTATTCAAATTTCAAACTAATCAATGCAGGGATGATGTCAGCCGAGCACTTCATCCCCTCCGACAGCGGCGACAGTTTTGGTGGATACTTCTGATTCCTTGACGGCTACCTTGGATTGGCTCCCAAATGTGTAGGAGAGACATATCCCAAAATATCATGAATAGAGACACCCCAAGGTGCCGCCGACTCAATAGCTTTCGAGCTCGATGGACCAGTCTGTGCAGTTCCTTCTCCTTGCACTCTTGTCGATGTGCAAGTTTTCCTCTTCTATGGCAGTGTGGGACTGGGCCTCTGATCCTACCGCTTCTGCTTGGGAATGGATGATGAAACGACTAGCATGCTCATAATTTCTTCTTCAACCATCATGGGATGAATAGGGGACTCGTACTCACTTGAAATATCAATGGCGTCGAGGTCACTCAGCATGCCTCACGCCTCAAACCTTAAAATGCACTCGATGGCTCTAACCTACAACACTACAACTCACACCACACTGCACAATCCTCCCTCAGCTTCACACTCTGCTCGCTCAACTAAACAATGCCATCCTCCCACATCCTGCGCACTTTTTATAGCCACCTCCAACTCAAAACTCGACATTTCCAAATCTATTAGCACCATTATTACTAAATCTGGTATTAATGATTCCAAATCCACCAGCAATCTTACTCCTCTAATGGTTCGATCAATCATTAATGCGGGTTGCTTCACCAAGCACTGCCATCCAACTGTTTTAACTACCATCATTTATTACTTGATTTGACTAACCCACAACGCTGCAACTGTCGCAAGTGGTCGACCAGTCATCGCTACTAACTTTAACCTTACGCAACCTCTCCCCTGGGGCTCGCCTTGCTACTCTAACTTAAAATATTCATCTTTTTTAACAACGCCTCAAGTAGTGCACATCATCGGCCCCAACCTGTAGGGCTTCAGGCGACTCCCATTGATAAGCGTTGTTAATACTACGCCATTTAATTGCTATAATTGAACTGCACCGCCAGAAGTAATGGAATGAACAAGATACGGGCCTAACCAGTGCATTTGTAACTTACTTAGATGCTTGATAAACTTACTGTCGTATAGCAACACCAAATCTCCTTCCACAAACTGTTTTTTTCTTAATGTGGTGATCACGCCACACCTTCTGTCGATCCTTCGCAACCTGTTGGTGGAAGCCAGCAATAAAGCGGTCTTCTTCAAGGTTGATAAACTACGCAATTTGTTCTTCTAACGCTTTTGCATCATCCATGCCCGTCGCTACGGCAATGCGTAGACTGGGAACAATATATTCCATGGGCATGACTGCCTCTTGCCCATAGACCAGCTTAAATGTTGTCTAACTGGTCAACCATTTACAAGTAGTGCAATAGGCCAACGGAACCATTTGTTGGCAAAACCCACCAACAAAGCCTTGTCAACAAGGGTTCTCACTTTGTCGATGCCCAACCAGTGCAATCTCTCTGAGCACCGGCTCAGACAGGTTTTACCCTGCCCAGCAACGTCTGCGGAGCAGATGAGGTCTCACCCGAGATGTTCAAGGGAGAGCTATTGGAACTGAGTTTCCGGTAGTGGGGAAGGAGGATATGGGGATCCGACGGGGAGACACCATAACTGGTAGATGCAAAGCTTTGCAGTCGACTTTAAGCCATTTCCACAACTTGCAGAGTGCATTCATAACTTATGCAGCCATTATAGATTCATTTCCACAACATCATACAGTTGTCACAATATCACTAATACCATAGCATTGTTCATAAAACATATCAACTCATAGTGCAACAGACATTAGCAAACTTTAAAACAGATTGCATCGATATAACAAAAAGAGACTAAATCACAGCAACATCATAATAAAACAGGTTGCAACATCATAATAGATTAGATCGCAGCAATGATAACAGACAATTTTTGTGCAACAATTGTCATATCATATTAATCTTGCGCAAAGGATCCAAATTACACAATTCTTCTCCAAAACCGGAGACTACATACATCAGCAAAACCCATATAAATCGCAGATACACAGAAAATTCTTCACAAAACTAAATCGCACTAGACCTTATGCCCCAATTATCCTCTGATGTGATTCTCCTATGATAATCATGATCCTCTTTTTCTCTCCTATTCTTGCCTCTATCTACTTGCAAAACTAGATCTATAAATAGGCTTGTGCCATTACATTGAGGGTCCACTTCTATCTTACTTATAACTGCTAATGACCTATTAAAACAAAACTTGGTCAAATAACATAAAAAATATTCAAAGCAGTTATTCTTCTGCCCATCGTTCTAATCTACCCTTGCACGATACCACTTGAGGTTGCGCAACTGCCGCAACGTTGTGCAACTCACTTACCAAAAACCCTGCCAACAGGTCCTCTGAATTAGACGATGAAGTTGAACACATTTGGTAGAGACTCCAGTAATTCAGGAAGATAGAGATCAAGATGGAGTCTACAAAACAAGCAAAGATAAGTATTTGAATTTTCATTTCCTATATATCTAGTTGTTCAAGATGTGTACATAGATATGTTTCTAGATTCAAGAAATGTATTATTCACATTATAATATTTGTAGTATACTACTAATATGTAGGTGATGGATGAGTGGCTTATGTTGTTGTACAATATTCCATTGCTACTTATGAAATAATGTCTTGGAAAGATGGAAGACATATAGAAAGTTACTAGATATAGATGATTGATGCATTAGCGGAAATAGCTACATAATTATATATATATTTATGCATGAGAATTTGACATTATGAATATGTTACGAAATGTTTCTAATCATACAATTATATTTGACTTGTAGGAAGGATTATATGTAATCATCTACAATAGAAGAAATGATGAAGTTGTAGATGTACAATATAGTTGGGGATAAGAATGATGCAGTTATAGATGCACAAAAGAAGAATGATGCAAGTTGTGAATGTACGATACCATTGTAGATGTACATGAGAAGAATGATATAGTTACAGATACACAAAAGAATAATGATGTAAGTTGTAAATGTACGATGCAGTTGTGGATGTACAAGAAGAGAATGTTAAAGAACAAGTTGCAGAAAGGAGTTGTTGAGCTCAATATGTTCCTACAGAGGAACAAGTGGAAGATGTTTTGACTAAGCGTCTGGCTCGTGTAAAGTTTGAATACTTTCGAGACACGCTTGGTGTAGTCCGAAAGGACCTCTCTCGAAAGAGGGAGTGACGATAGATGGAAGAAGGATGCAGCAGTGAGTAGCTCAGTCTAGAGTAAGGTAAGTTTGGCTAGGACTGTTTGGCTCGAAAGGGTTAGTTAGACGAGGCCTGTTGATCCTAGGGGGATTAGTATGTCTGGCTAGATCAGTTTAACCCAAGTGGGTTTGTAAACCAGGAACAGGCTTGTTGGTCCCTAGGAAGATCCATCTGTCTAACTAGGCTTGTTGGCTCAAAAGGGTTAGTAAGCGAGAAAAAATTCTTGGGTGGATCTAACAAAGAACTCACCATGATGTTGCTCTGAGATAGTTAGAGGGAAGGATGGTTGTTACAGTGTTTCTATATTGTTGATTGTTGAGATGATTTCTTCAGTATTATTATACCGATGACTGTGCTGAGATGATTGGTTCAACATTGTTATGCTAATTGTTGAGATGGTTGCTTTAGTATTGTTATACTGATAGTTGAGATGATAGTTTTAGTGTTGTTACACTGATTGTTGAGATGATTGTTTCAATGTTATCACACTAATGATAGTTGATTGTTGATATGTGTGGCTCGGTATTGTTATAATGCTGATAGTTGAGATGATAGTTTCCATAGTGTTATACTAATGATTGCTGAGATTATTATTGAGATAGTTTCAGTGTTGCTACACTGATGATTGGTGATTGTTGAGATGTTCTCAGTGTTGTCACACTAATGATTGTTAAGATGATTGCTGATATAGTTTCCATATTCTTATGATGATGTAGCAGGTTCAGTATCCTCATATTGATGATTGTTGATTGATGAGATGATTGATTCCTCTACTAATGTAGCAAGCTCAATATTTTCTTTTTTTATACTGGTGTTGATGTAGCAAGTTCAGTATTTTTATACTTATGTTGATGTGGCATTTTCAGTATTTCTATACTAATGTATATAAGATAGTTTTAGTGTTTCTATACTGATGATGGTGAGGTAATTTCAGTATTTCTATATTGATATCGATGATGATGTTGCTTCAATATTTGTATGATGATGCTAATGATGTGGTTATGGTCCCAACACCTTGTGTTGATGGTGTTGATGTGGTTGTGGCCCCAACACCTTGTGTTGTTGTTGATATGGTTGTGGTCCCAACACCCTATGTTGTTAATGTTGATGTAGTTGAAGTCACAAAAATTTGTGTTGATGATGATGAGGTTGTTTCAACATTTTTATGTTGATGATGATGACAATGTACCAACATCTCTATGCTAATAATGCAGATGATGATCTAACACTACATATGATTTGGTTTTTAGCACTAACATGCTAATTATGTTGTTGATTGTTTCAGTATTCCCATACTGAAGATACAGCTGATTATGTTTCAGTATTTACATACTGAAGATGCAGATGATGGTGATTCAGTACTTCCATACTGAAGATACAAATGATGATGTTTCAGTATTCCCATGCTGAATATACAGATGATGATGTTTTAGTATTTACATGTTGATGTTGCACATGATGTTTCATTATTCACATACTAATGTTGAAGAAGATTCAATATTTTCATACTGATGTGGTAGAAGCAGATTCAATATTCACATACTGATATTACAGAGGATGGTTCATAAGATGATTCAGTATTCACATACTAATGTTGAAGAAGAAGATTCAATATTCACATACTGATGTGGCAGAAGATGATTCAGTATTCACATACTAATGTTACAGAAGAAGGTTCAGTATTCAGAAGATGACTCAGTATTCATATACCGACATGACAGAAGATGATTCAGTACTCACATACTGATGCTACAAAAGATGATCCAAAAGATGATTTAGATGATTCAGTATCCACATACTGATACTACAGAAGATGATCTAGAATATTATTCAGTATTTATGTACCGATAGAAGATGATTCAACACGTACATAAGATGATTCAGTATTTACATATTGAGATTGTAGAAGATGATCTAGCTGAGATCGATGATGAAGATGTATGATGATGTTCCAAAAATTCCTATGACATATAGAGATTCACCAGTCAGTTGTACAGTTGTAATGATGGTTGTTGTTGATGTAGAATACCTTCATAGTTAAGAGGGAGTGTTAAAGTATTGTAACTTCGGAAGATATTCTATTATACTTTTGTTGTATTCTAATTCAGAGATAGTACTCCTCCATTCGGAGATTTCCTCGATGTAATTGGTCATGTAACAGTCATGAGGTAAACCCTCTGTTCTAAGTCGGGGAAATAGTACCCATGGAAGTAATATATAAAATGTATTTTGAGTCTCCCAAGGTAGGTCAACCCTAATTAGGGAACCTGGCCGACCTAGTTAGTTATTTGAGGCACTCATCTGATGAATACAAATAGGTGAGGTGCCTCTCTCATTTGCACACATATTACACTCAAGTATTGTGCTGGAGAGAGCGAGAGAAAGAGTCTACTATGGAAGATGAGAAACTATTCTTGTTGCTGGGGTTTTACACTTTCTTGGTCGAATTCTATACCAAGGAAGTTTTGAGGGGTTTTCTCCCTTGTGGTTTCCCCGAGGAAAATATTTGTGTTCTCTTGTGTTATCTTGTGTTGCTGCATTTGTCTTTCTTTCAGTGATACTTTTCTTAAGTTATGATGTTATGATGCTAAATGTTTTTAGATCTTGTATAACCATTAAAAATCTAACAAAACTTGGTATTTTTTGTATGGTCTTGATGTAATTTTGATTCAATAGAATACCAAATTACATGCTTTTTATTCTAATAAAAAAAAAATCAGGTTGTGTGTGTGTGTTGAATTTTTCACTAATACACTGGTTGCTTCGAGAGGTACCTTCTACAATCCAAAGTGGATGAGATGTATCAGGTCTGTAAGACTGACCTAGCACATGTCTATTAAAAAAAAAATGGGTGAGATGTGTCACATCTGTCACATGTTAGCTCCAAAAAAAATATTTGTAAAACACATTTACTATAATATATACTTCATTTTTTTCGAATTTCAATTTAATACCTAAACAAATTCAAACTTCAAATATATGAGTGAGCAATTTCAGACTCTAGATATATCTAGACATATTAAAAATATATGTTATATTGATTTCAAAAATTAGTTTTTTTTTCTTCTATCAAACAATATTTGAACATCAACTCAAATATTGGAAATAAAGAAATGGTATACATATCATAAAAATAAAACTCTTCCTCTAAGTAATTTGTAACTTAGCTCTAGAAAATTAAAACTTATTATAAGTAGAGATCCATCTTGAATTTTGTTCAACGTTGACTTGCCTATTAGTTCATTTGAATATGTATTAGTTTTTTCATGTCCCCTCCCCTCTCGCCGACAGAGAGGACGTGGCTAACTGCTATCTAACCGGGCATCTAGCCCCATGAACATAACAAAAAATGCATTGAAAGTAAAAATACATATGCAGATGCATAATGCAATAATGTATGGCGAAAGCAAATCTCATTCAAGGATTCAATATGTTCATTATAATTTATAAAACAAATACATTGCAGAATTAATATAGAGAGCACTTATCTTGAAATTGAGCTGCCCCGAGAAACTAGCCATGTCACTGCAACGTTCCACCCAACCATAGGCCAGTTGTGCTCATCAAACTCTCAGCACAACTGCCACCCCCTAGCTGGGCATGATTTCTACAAGGAGTAAGGGAACAACGGGCTCACACATAGCCAAATACACACCAAGGTTCAGCCAAGACAATCCATAGTTGGGTTTATCAGGCTGCTAAGGCAGTGGAAAGGAAGAATTGCTAAGCTAGTGAGCTCAACCACAGAGATATGGATGCCTCTACAAGATCTATCTAGCTTGGCCTCCATAATACCTACACACCCACCACAAGGAAGTATTCCCTTCACTGCTCCTTAGTCCCTAAGGCCATACCTTCCCTTCCAGTGTTCTCTCAGGTGTGCATAGAAGATTAGCCATCCCCTCTTGATATTTTTGTGAGGTTCCTCTCTTCACTAGGTTTATCAAGCCAATTATGGGCCTCTTCCAGTCCTGACAGTTTAGACCAAAACAAGGATGCACATAACGGCAAACACAAGTGCTGGGTATGAAGAAAAACGTCATGGGAACAAAAAACGAAATGGTAGATGGGGGAAATCAACCCTGGGTGAACAATTCGACTTCAGAAAATGTTTGTGGGCATTGCGGGGGCAAATCCGACCTCTATAAACCCCCAAATCGTGAATCTCTTCTGCCCATTCACAGTGATACTCAAAAATGGATTTCCCGCCATGGATAAATGAGGTAAATTGCAGAAAACGTGAAGGAAAACACCCAGCTAGATCCAGTTGCGTGAGGAAGAGAAACATATGGGTGAGGAATGGTTTGGGCACCAATTTATGGGTGTTTTATTGCCCCACAAGAAAGAATACATTTTCCCAAAATTCATGGCTTGCCCCAATACGAAATTGACTGCCATACCTCTCCATTCCCAAGGCATTAGCTGCCTCATCCAACTTCTAGAAGAATTAAATGATTGGGTGCATAAGACAAAATGGGTAGTTGAGAGTTTATGGGCCCTCTCATTGACATTTGGCTTAACACTATTGGCTCAAGGGTTTGAATAATTTCCCTCCCTATTCCTTGTAAAATCATGCCCCCATCTCTTGTTACATTGCATAGCTAGTTGTGGGTATTTTATTAAATTGCATATATACATGATGTCTCAATTTGTATTGTGCGTGGCTAGCATGAGAACCATAGGTCTCGATTATAATTTCCGATACATAAAATGCTAAATCGATGGTTGGGCCTTGGCCTTGAGATCTTCACCATGATTTAAAACGATATTTACATCATGTATAATTTTAATGCAATATGGGTCAAAATAGGGATATTACAAGTTTGGTGTTTCTAACCAAACCTTTTAAAACATAATTCCATGTAACTTGGTTATCCAAAGTTTGCAATTGCTTTTGTTGCCTTGCAATTGGTCAAAACATTGACGGTGTTATTGTTGGGTTGGTGACGTGCATCTCGGTATTGGAATAGGTATATTAATTTCCATTAAATGACACCATCACCTCCATTGAATGGTGTTTCCATTGTCGTTGGATCACCTCACTTCCAACCGTCTCTTCCAGCCCACATACAACCACCTCATACATATCCTGATTAGACCAATCGAGTCATTTTAACCATTTTACATCATTTGAAAGACCTGTCGACATTTTTCCATACTTGAACTTGTCTTCCTCGTCTTACAACTGCATTTACTTATTGAGTCCTTTGTATTTTCATATTTTTGCATTGCAGTTATTGAGTCCTTTGTATTTTCATATTTTTCCATTGCAGTTGTTGATTCCTTTGTATTTTCATATTTTTGTGTTTGTATTTTCTTTACAGACGATTGTGGAGGCTCCAACGTTTCGCGAAAATGGCAGCGTTCAATTTGTATCAACACTTCAAGATAAGAACCTCATTTAGGATAAACTAAGGTGGTAAATAACTCTTTCCCTTCTCTGCAAAATCGTCATATTTTTTAGGCAATACAAGCAACATGCTTTACATAACATAACTCTTTGCACTCTTTGATTTCTGTAAAGTCTAGGGTTGACATCAATCAAATTAGCCAAAGGGATCCAAGAATAAGCCCAAGGGTCCTCTATCTGGAATCTCTGAGAGTACAGACACTTTGAAATGTTATGCAATCGAGATCCCAAGTGGGGGAGGACATGCAAACGTCTACAAAGTCTTCCAAATATCGTCCCCCCTTGGGATTTCGAATGCATAAAATATCAGCATGTCTAGCATCTCACAGATTCCATATAGAGGATTCTTGGGACTATTCTCAGAGTCCTTAGATGTCACATATTCCATATAGAGGATTCTTGGGCCTATTCTCAAAGCCCTTATATGTCAAGAGGTCTTGGTTTGCCAATGCCCCAACCTCCCTCCCTCTTACGGGCGTTCCTCATTGGCCTTGGAGGCATTCAAGAGCATGCCTACCTACAATGTACAAGAAGTTATAATTGGGTGGGACAGTGAAGATTAGTTGATCTTACATGCAATAAGAAATCTCTCAATTTGTCATTGTAAGAAATAAATAAATAAAAGAGAAGTTACCTTTTCAGTGCTTCAATATATTTCTGCACCCTGATCTCAAAGAACAACTTAACATAATGCATACTTTTTGGTGAAACCCAACAAATAGTACTTGTGTTTATCAAAATTTCCTACCACCAATAGCTCTTCAACATATTTCAGGTTTAGGAAAATGCCTTATTCTCACTCCAAACTGGAGCCATCCATTCCATGGAACTCAAAAGGTTAGGTCTCTATGCCCACAACAGATACACAAAATGCATAAATCAAAATAATGACTAGGCAAATATTCACTTACCTGTGGACAGTGTCTTTGTGCTTCTCTTTATTAAGAAACTTCAATACGATGAACATCAAATCTTTCTCCAAATCAAGCATTGTACCTTGTAGGTACAGGGACAGTTAGGCCCTCTGAGCTCTACACCAAGAAAAAAACGAATTCCACCCACTCTTCCCAATCAACGACCCAAGAAACCAAACTTTTTTATTTTACTTGCCAAGGAAACCAAATCTTCTGATAAAGGGCTAACGGATGAACGAGACAAACAAATTCGATAAGAAAGAATAAATGCAGGGACTGTAGATGACCACGCTTGCTAACAACATCCTATTGAATGCTTATAGCTATAAATAAAAATGGCGAAACCACACAATAGTCACAGTAAGCTAGGAGAACAATTGAATTCATTCACACATGTACCTGTACTAGGAATTATAGAGATCTAAAGTAGAACATTCCGAATGGAATTTGAGATAACCTAGTGTGATCACTACGCATCCTACCATGTTAATGCTATGATCAAGCTTCCTGAGAAGATCTAGATGATCTGGACGCGGACCCGCAAAGTTGAGTTGGTTGTTATTGCTTCCACCATGGTTCACACTAAAAAACCAGCACTTATTCAACTATTTAATTTACCAAGTTACTTCCATCCCTTGAGGGTGTTCCTCTATCTATTTATTGCTTATTTTCAATTTTCGTACATTTTTACTTTCTCTTATTAATTGAGAAAATTAGAGCTAGAAATAATGCATACATCTATATTGAAAAACTTTCATATAAATTACAGTTCGAATATATCCATTTGGAGAACAAGATGAAAAAGAATTAATCATATCAACCATGTGGAAAGTTGTAAGGAAAAAACGAACTGTTGTGCATGCCATTAACGAATTTAATGATGAAATAAAGTTTCCTTGAAGTTGCATATGCTAAGCTTGTACAATAACCTGCGAGGGAATATATAGGGAATCAAGAATCAAAAGAATCCATTAATGTCTCATGTCTCATGTCGTCGGAGTATAAATAACAAATAACAGGTAAAAAACATTAATCTGTATCTATATATTCATATGTCTGTATAAACAAAAAAAATGAAATCTAAACTTTGACAAATTAAAAATGCAAGCTAATGAAGGATATAATGATTGCAACTACCTGGAAGTTGCCAAGAAAATGAAACCAAAACTTTAATTATGAGTACACAATACAACCTACTGAAGGATAGAATGATAGCGGATACGTGGAAGTTACCCTTGCAATGGGCATGGGCTTGGAGGAATGGAGGAGGCACGTACATGGTAGGAAAAGGCACATACTAGTTCTCTCTTAGTTGCATGGATTAAGCGTGGCCATTGTGATTTCCTTGGGGATTGGGGATTGGGGATTTTGCATGCATGGCTTCACGTGCCATCTTTTATTTATTTATTATCTATTATATTATTTTGTTTTGGCAATACTTGTTCACATAGGAGTTTGGGGGCTTGAACGGGGGGATGGAGATCGCACTTCTAATATTTCATACTCTAATTCACTAGTCGCGGAAGAAAAGATAACATCTGCAATTGTTGGATCCAGCTGAGATGAATTCCACCGATGGGCTAATTGCATTGAACCCTGGTTATCATCAACAAAATGATTTTTGTTAGAGGAACCAGTTTTATCCACGCAAATGAGATTCAATAACTCCATTTAATTAAATTGACAAAATTACAACCACTGTATTGTGTTTAAGAAACAATGTTTTGGCTAACTGATATATGTAAACATATTTACTACTTTAAGGAAAAGACCTATAAGATATTTAGCGAATTTGATTTGAGAATGTTCACAATCAACGAGAAAGACGTGATAATGTTCAAAATTGTAATCAGTTTTCAATGAAGGGTGGGTGAATGAAGAGCCTACTACCTTATAGATTCACTAAAACAAAAATAATTGGACTGTGTTGCAACTATTGAATAATCATAAAGACTCCAAGAGGAATGCACGTATATTAATAAGGTACATTTCTTATGCAAAATTCAACAAGACCAGGAACCATTTTTTCTCCTTCGTCTAATTTACAAACCTAGAAATGATGATACTATTTGTGGCATCATCAATATGTCAGGATTAATCTACAAATGGTCCACCTCACATCATATATAATGTTCGAAATTCACAAAACCATGAGCAGGTCGCTACATATTCACTTAAACAAAATGGTTGTTTGTGCAACCTTCTTTGAGGCATCACATTAAAACTTGTCACCGCACACATTGCAAGATCTGCACCTTTGCGTCCTTTATTAGAGAAAGGTTGTAACATAAAAACTTTATGAGCAGAGAGCGAATCGAGCATGGATTTTTGAAAGTTGAAAATTTTTCCTTGTGAAAAATGAAAAATATTGCTAGATACTTTGTTCACCTAAAGAGATCCATATATATTGTATCCTTCACCTTGACATTTTCCTTGGATTTCCTAAAGAATAATCAATGGATGTTTATATCTTGCTTGGAACTGCTTCTCTAGAATGATGTATGCAATTTCACTCAACGAGGATAGATAGGTTATGGGCCATGAAGTGCCTTCCTACTAGGACTAGGAGACAACATATGTTGTCGTGTCTCTGGTATGGTGCCATTTTGTTCCTAAGATGGTAATCTGGTTCCTATGTGGTGTCTCCTATTTTTAGAACCAGCCACAGATCCTCTAACTGCTGAGAAGAATATTTATGTGTCATCTTATCAACCTGATAGTTAATCGACCTATGCAACCAACCAAACTATATTAGTTGGGAAACTAACTCCCCCTGGATGAAGGAAAGGTCCATCTTCGGGGATGCAACATCAATTCTATTCCAAATATCACTCTAGATAACATTAGATAGCTCTAGATACAACCCATACAAAGTAGCAAAAAGGGGTCAATTATCATACATGTTTGCCTTATCTTAAACATGAACTAGATCAAGGAACCCGAACTAGAGTAAAGCTCTTAAAGCATTAAATTCCAAGGAAACCAAACTAAAATAAAGCTAGCTTGTTTGATGATTTAACCTACCAACCTCGACAGGTATCCTGTACCACGCACCACTTATTTTATCATAATTCCATATAAAATCTATATGTAAGGGTTCTCAGAATTCTAAAATTCCATAATATAATTAATACATCTTAACTAAGTCCACCCACCTCAACCAAGTCAACCCTAACTGTCAAATATTTATTTATTTACCTCTTACCAAGCTAACCCATATATATTTGGGTTATATGGTTATTAACTTTGTTAATATCTCTCTCTCTATATATATGGTTATTAACTTTGTTTAGATTTTATTAGGAATTTTGTACAAGTTGANTAATTATGATAAACTTTATAATTTTTAACATTATTTTATATATATATATATATTATGGGCTTACTGCAAATTTATAAATGATGCTGAAATTGTGAACTATCATAGTTTTAGAGTATAGTTTCTAGAATTTTCAATTATACTTTTATAATCAAAATTCCCTATAATTGTTAAATTTATGGTTATAAATTAAGTTAAATTTATTTAGTGGACACTATGATTATAAACATATTTAAACAAAACTAAAACGTAATATAATTGATGATGATGATGATGGTTAACGTCCCCTAAGACCAAACTTTAGTCTATCGGACCTAAAGAAACATATTATTTAGTTTGTTTTAAAATTGTATTTCTATGTTCAAAGAGCTTGGACAGAAGCGTCCCAGGCTCATTGTAATTTTGACAAGTTAAAAGGCTAAGAATGTCGATATTGTAACAAAGATTATGAAATTGAGATCTAATGTGGGTGTACACATGGAAATCTAAGAGGAAGTGATTTTCCTCCTCAATGTCCATATTCTCACAGAGGTGGTAGATCCTTACCACCCATGGTGTTTTAGGAACTGCCCAACGACTTGTTTCACTATGGATCTCATGAGAGTTCGTTCTTATCTTGGCTATATTAATTTTTTCCTTTGAACTAGTTAAAACCGAGAGATACTTTTGATCTTCTAGGGTAGNTCAACACACAGCATTTTCGGAGGCTCACAAACTTCTACAAGACCACATGGAGGAATCCATTGTAACTGAGGAAGTACTCCGAGAATGGCCTACTCATTACGGGCAGGTCTATAGTCAGACGAGGCAGACCAGACAAGGCATTTAGGCCTTGGAAAGAAGGAAGTCGACTGAGACAGAACTGAGCTAGACAATCGAGGATCAAATAGTGATGGAAAACACTAAGCTGCAGCAGTTGGAACGTGAGGCACACCAGTGGGTTCAGCACGCCCTTCCCAACTTGGAGAAAGTCGACAACATCTGTCTGCAGATGAAGAGACTCCTTGAGACTGCGGAAGAACACAATCAGCTGCTGGGCCCCAACATGGAAAATATTGCAGAAATGGCCATGGCAGAGAAGATGTCGGTACTCTCAAATCTTACTACTCTGACTATCGACATTCAGAAAGCCTTGCAGACATGGACGGACTTTCAAAACCAGCTTGCCATCACAGCACCAGCAATAGTCGAAGTCTGTGTACAGAGAAGACCAACTATTCGCTTGCACAGCCCACCTCAGTAGCAGTCTCCTTTTTTCACATCTAATTCTTCTACTTCTAGTCTATTTTGTTTTTACCTCCCTCTTTCTTCGGGACGAAGAAATGTTTTGTTTGTGGGGGAGATGTAGAAGGAGCAAGTCGACATAAGTCGACTTGAACGAAGACCGACTTAGTCGATCAGCCGACTAAGTCGAGAGACCGACTACGTCGGTCGGCTGAGTAAACACAGTAGTTAGTCTGTTAACTAATAGTTGCGTCAGTTCGGTGAACCGACAGGTAGTTATGATTGTAACTGTTTGTAACATGTATATTAGGCTGCTGAGCCACACAAGAACACACTTCAGTTCTTGGCTTTGTATGATCTATTGAGAATAATATAATCTGTTCATCTTATCAGTTCTTGTCTCTTGCATCTGTGTATATTTTTGTATGTATTATTGGTAACCTTATGTGATCAGTAGGATTACAACATTGGTTCCGTTGCCGGTAGTACATAACTGGAATATATGCTCACATATGATACCAGAGCAGGAGATCAAGGACTGGTGGGAGCGAAAAATTGCTAACTATCTACAAAATTACGCGAGAAGGAACAGATTGACAGTCGCAGAAGCAAAAGCCTGATTTTTCACTGAAACTCACGAAAAATTTGTCNTAATATAATCTGTTCATCTTATCAGTTCTTGTCTCTTGCATCTGTGTATATTTTTGTATGTATTATTGGTAACCTTATGTGATCAGTAGGATTACAACAGGTAGGGATGATGACCTCTTTATAATATCTTAATTTTCTTTTAGCCTCTAAATCTTTCTCACACCACATCTCTTTAAACTTAGAAGTAACGATATTTTTAATGTTATTAATATTTTGCAATGCAACAGTTTCGTCAATCTCCCAATGGTTTAACCAGGCGCTGGTATCTTTATACCAACCTCACTTGAGCCTTAGGTGATTTTGGCTTGCATTTAAAGCTAGCTTAGGAAGTCTATGGTCTCCCATGTTATTGATTTTGTGCTTGTATAATAGGAGCCTAGTCATAGCAAGGCTTTCAACAGGGGAAAGACCCACTTCTAAAAGGAGAATAGGGTAGGGTGTATTGCTTTTAATTTTGAGGTTATACGTTATAAAACGCTTATGTATTTGCTCGATATTCCTCCAGGATTCTTTAGAGATGCTGCAACCCCAAACCTCACACTGATACAAGATAACAGGAGTGACTAAAGTTTCAAAGAGGAGCTTCTTTTTATCCCACATCACAAGCTTTGTTGCTTTACAATTATTTTCTAGACCAAAATAAGCTTTCCACCCTCCATTAATCCTTTTCTCAATGATATAGTTCCAGTTGAGCTTGTGATGAACATCAATTCCTAAGTATTTGTAAGAAGCCACTTCCTCCAAGTTGTTATTTGATCCATCTTCACGCTTGTTAGAGCTAGAGTTAAGATGGATCTATGTTGGTAAATAAAAGTTATCTCCAAAAACTCAACAACATCGAGAGTTACCCTCTCTATCTACACAAGTATATAAATACTATTTACATTTTTTTCCAAATATTTCAAAACCTAAAACCTACCTAGTGAAATTTCCTTCCATTACAAATGCTTACATCTATCTCGTTTATTGATGTTATCATCTTCAGGACATAGTATCACTCCTTGGATTATAGAAAGTGATTGAATTATTCTAACAATGTCAGCATATAGATTTAATACTTTCACTTTATCACTTTCCTTAGCATTCGTGTCCTTTGTGCAATATTGAACATTGTAAAAAACAAAAAATATATATCTTTTGTGCAATATTTAACATTTTAAAAAACAAAAAATATATATCCTTTGTGTAGTATTTAACATTTTAAAAAACAAAAGTATATATCTTTTGTGTAATATTTAACCTTTAAAAAAACAAAAAGGCATATATAGATATTAAAAACAAGAGCCACGAGGTGGCAATGTCCCCGACATTGCCACTTGCTATATTTGTGGATAACTATTAACAATAACTTTTTGTAGGAAGTGTTAGGAAATTGATGGAGGAGCAATTGCTTGAGTTAGATACCATGCTAAATATGAAATGGGTTATCTTTCATTTCAATAAATTTAGCTCACAAAACCTCAAATTAAACCTCCTTTTAGCATTGATTCCAAAGGAAAACATGAAATTATTAATACTCCTAAACAAATTTGGATTAAAAATTTAGGTCAATTTTTTTGAGTTTGATAACTATGGCAATGATCTACTCTATATCTCCTTGAAACTACAATATTTTGGGATGAAATTCCACCTTTAAATAAGAAATATATGGGATTAGTTTAGGAATTAAGATGAAGAAGACAATAATCAAATTTGAATATAAAATTTAAAACAAATGTATTTTTTGTTTTGTTTTCAATACTTATATAAATATATTTTATACACTAAACAAAATAAAATTTATATAATTTGTAAAATAATATGCATAATTAATAATAATAATGATAATGATAAAGAAAATGAAATCATATACAGAAGGAACTCATTCTAGAAACTATGTAATAAAATTAAATTTGAATATATGTTTATCTACTATATACTCTATATACTACCAATGCCATTTAACTTGGGTGTACAACTATAGGCCACAGTTAAAGTGGTTATCAGATGGATCAACTATCAATTATCCATGCACGAGCTTCCAATTATTATATATATATATATATATATCTTTTTATAATAGTTTATTTCGAATTTGGAAGAATTGTTATAAAATCAATCTGGACAGTACACTTGTCTCATCCTTGTGCATTCTAGGAAAAGCATAAGTGTCATTCCATCTCAAATACTAAAATATAAACACTTATCCACTTAATTAGTGTTCCAGACTTTGCAAGAACCATATGCTTCATTCCAACATTAATAATTGCATTTCAAAATTTACATATTTCACACTAATTAATTTTAATTTCTTCGTTTGACTCATGAACTCAAATCTGTATATTGTTAATTTTAACCTTTCTTAGTTGGGTCTATAAACTCAAGTTTTTTTCACTTCAATTTTTTTTTCCAATCTCATTCATAAAAACAAGTTAACTGAATTGATCAAATATTTTGTCAAAATATCTTTACAAAAAAGTGACAAAAAAATATAGCTTCCAATTATTATAGTGATATAAGATAAAAACTTTTTAGTTCTAAATTTTTATTTATAATTACTTTTTTATTTATATTTGAAAATTTTCCAAATATTTACCTTTTTAAAAGAGGCTATCATTTTTTCAAAACATACTCTCTTTTGACAATTAATTAATTATAAATATCAATCATATCACCCTTCAAAGTAAGTCTTCATAGATTTCCTTTGCTTGTTCAAGCTTCAACTGCATTTTCTTAAAATTTACCTATTTTCAATTTCACCACACTCCATATTCCTCAAAAAGCATTACTTCGCATCAATTTACTTAGTCATTGCAATTGCACTTCTGTTATATAATCTTCTTACAACAAAATTCTATTATTCTAATGAAAGTCTAATCATACCATAAATTTCTAATTGTTGCCACCGGGTTTTTCTTCTTCTTCTTTCTAATCATAATGTTCAGAAACCATGGATCTTTGATAGATCATGGTCACACTCTTCGATCCGATAAGGGTTGAAAGAGAGCCCAATATCCAAAGTCCCTTTTTTTTCAAAATCGTACAGAAGTGGTCAACACAGTGGAAATTGTAAATGATAATGGCACATAAATAACCCAACCAAACCAACGTTTCTTTCTCCATTCTCAATGGAGGATTGTGAAAAGCGATTGCAGAGACATGGTGGAGGTTCTGCTGACACTGACACGAAGAGAACATCTCCGTACTAGATTGGAGTTGGAAGGGTGATGAAATTATTCACACCAGGAAGATAAACATTAAACAATAAAATGCCAATTGCTTTCAACTAATCCATTAAATCGATTTCTACCGTAAAATATAATGCTTTGAGTGTATTAGAGTTGCTCTAAATTGCAATTAGGGTTTTATTTTTGTTTTAAGGTGATTAAAGGGATTGTATAAATTACATCCATCGACCATAAATTAATGACTAAAATTAAGAATTCCAAGGATTAAGGCCAGTTTGTAATTACTATTATATGTATGGAACCTGCATATATTTTTGAATTAGTTTCTCATGGAGCACGTTGTAGAATGCACTAATCTCCTTCACAACAATGCCTTGTAGGAGAGTAAAAGATTGAAATTGTACTATTTAGGGTTTTAAGAGTTTGGTGACTGAAAATAACAAGGCCGGGGAGTTATTTATTGTACTTTTTTAGTGTTGTTGGTCTCATAATGTAAGATGAGATGAACTTGAAGATCATCGTTTAAGCATCTTCATAAACCAACACATCTGTTGCGTGTAAGCATAACCGGACAAGTAAATCTAAGAAAGTTGTTAAAGGCACCGAGCTACCATGACTATCTTTTGTGTGGCAGAGAATTAGGTCGGTGATAGCTCAATAAGACAAAGGAGTCAACGAGTATAGAGTTTCATAAGACATTCATCAATAAGTCAGTGACCAACGCGTTCCAACGAATAAATTATGTATGTCTGAAATAATTGGGCTTCGAGAGCATTGATACCACATAATAATTAAAGTTATTGCATGTATTTAATGCGATAATGAATAGGGTTGGAAGTTAGTGTTGGTGTACCGGGGCGTTCCGCATAAGTATAAAACGAAGGTCTACTGGATATGGTCAATTTAGCAATACCATCTAAATCTCTAAATCTGTTATAAGCCTGACAATAATACCATCTATTGTTGCCAGTCAACATGACAATAAGTCATTATAAGCCATCTTTCCAGCGTGTCTCCTTTGGAAACTGCATAATTAGGGCACTAGGCCCACTGATAAAATGATGTCAGGCCTCATGCATGTTAGAAAAATGAGATTACTAAGTCAACTTCTATACAATTAGGGTCCGCCTCCTTGGACTCATTATGAACTTAATCTGGAATTAATTTCACATGGAGTTGCAGCTTCAATCATCCCTATACTTACCTAAAAGCACCAATCCATTTATTGGAGCATCGATATGACTGATAATTAAAATCATAAATGCATGATGATCTCAGCACGCTGCCACGCCCTGGGAAACATTCTACGAGGCTTAGATCATCCATTCGAGCCAATCTAATTCAAGAAAAATCATTAATAAAATAATATGAAAATTACATACCAGAGCTTTAACTTTGCAAATGCAAATTTTTTTACCCCACCAACATGAATTACTACCTCCTTAGTGAAAACTATATTGTCCCCCATCAAGGACATAATAAATTACAACAATTATATCTTAAAACTTTATAATATTAAAATAAATTTGTAAATCTCATCTTCTCCGCGTGCTTTGAAACATTCAACAAAACATATTTTCTGAAAAATAATAAGACTTCTCAAATAAAGTCGAGAAGTTGTTTATCATTGCCTAATTTAACTTAGACACATTCTAAACATATAATCTTTTAACACTATAAACATGATATTTTAACATGTATACCTATACAAAGTAAATAGTGTGAACCAATCAATCCTTACAAGAATCAAAAGTTTCATCAAATACTTGTTTATTGCACGATTAGGCTCAAATTATATATACTTGTGAAAATAAACTTCCATTGCTTTGAAAATTTCACTCTATGAGCTTTTCGATAGTGATTTGTAGTCCTTACTTTGTTCTTGCTTTCATAAGACTGGTCCTTTTGTTTTTCTCAATGGTGGTGACAACTAAGTTGTTACACTTCCCTTATTGCTTCCCTTATGTAATTTACCACAAGAAGGATAGAATGTTAGTGCGCCACAACCTTCATTCATTGTTTCTATTTCTTCTAATGAGTAAGATAACTTTGCAATGTCTTTCACCTTCACAAATGTGATATTGGTGTTTATGGCATTTTCCTCTCTACCATTGTAACCTACTTCATGCTTGTTCTCTTCTTGAAGATGAACATTAATATCTTGCAAGTATTCCAACTTTTTTCTTTTTTTTTTTTAACTCTTGCTAAGTCTACTTATCTTTAATTTTTTGGCAGCTATGTGATGGTCAAGGATTCAACTACTTTGATACCTTGTGATATGTAAATGAGGGACTTATAACACACTCACTTCACCAACATGGATACTTTGTGAAATTAGATTATGTTCACTATTCTCAATACTATGTAGAGATCTTAGTCTTTAGAATGGCTACAAGGCCTATGTTCTTGGTGTAGGACGCACACAACAACCAAGTAACAATGCCAATAATAATCACGAATATGAGTTGGTTTATCTATTGTTTATCACTAGTCACATGCACACAGGAATTCTATGGTCTTCCTCTTCAAAGCTTGCTCCTACTTCTAAGGTATGAGGGGGCAATTTTATTTGTAGTGCTAAGTTTCCACGTCAAATCTCTTCACAATTACATGTATTGTGAAGTAGCATAATAGGTCTACTTAGACCAATACTTTGATTAGGTGAGGGAACAACTTCAGTGGTAATGAAGTCAAGGTTGCTCAATCATCAACAAACAAAACCGCTTCCTACATTACCAATATTCCATAACATTGATGTAAACATATACATATGTGTAACCTTACAAATGCCAACCAATTCATTCTTGAAATTACCATTATACTTAGATTTATATGATATGATACACTTGTTTTACCACACAAGTCCCAACCAGTATCCACATGAGCAATTGCAATACTCTTAGGTTTAGTGAATGTCGGTGCACACTTCACATTGCCCGTGTGTGTAATCACACTCCATTCCAACTTGAAAAACACATATGGCCCGACAATTACTTAAACCATTTATAAGATGCACTCTGAATATTGCTCGCCTATATGCATTGGCAATTGAATTAGCACATACTAGAGAAAAAACTTATCATGTGAACCATGTGACAGAAGTCTCATAAAGATATATGGGATTGCTGCATTAGTTAAACCAACCACAAAACGCCAACGCTTGAACCATGATATGCCATGCAAGAAGCCAAGCCAAGTCCTTGACATTGACAATTCCTTTGTGGGCACATACCCAATACCCATCTAGCGTGCAAACTCTTGCAATCCCATGGACACGAGGACAACACTTAATGGTTGCGTACAACCTCACACACAACATATGTGTAAGGCCTCCAAAACCTCTAGCCATTAGCCAAGTCTGAATTGTAAATGCTGTTAGAAATGGTCGAGTCTGGCTATTTAACAGGCAACGATCTTATTCAAAACATGAATTGTATTCCCACGATCTCATAAAGTCATTTTTTATTCATTATTGCAATCAGTTTTAGAAACCCGGCTATGGCAATGGTTACTCGATGGAAATCGCACATCTTCAGCATAGAGTTGTTCGTGTTTTCCGTTTGAACATGGATAACGAATTCTCACACAATTATATTTTTGACAGTGATTGACTTGGTCTGAGCGTCTGAATGCAGTCTGGTTTGAGCCATGTAAAGACTGAGGGTTGGGATAATTGGAATGGGACCCTCGCAAGTTTACGAAGGTCTGACGTCCATAGTCAGAATGGAGCTGGACCCTTTCTGTTGGGCGTGAGCTCTTTTGTGGGAATCTTCTCTTTTTTTCTTAGGTTTAGGTTTTTGTGTAGAAGACAGTACGGGGAGATGTGTAATCATCTTAAAGCTGACACCTGTTTTTTATAAAAAATAATAAAATGTTATAAAAAATAACATGTTGGCTCATTTTAGATTTAAAACATTTTTTAAAACCATATATATAAGATTACAAATTAAAACCATAAACATTTGGTTCACATTTCTTCAACATTTCCACTCTAAAAAAGAGGTTTGCAGTTAGTGAGATTTGATCCTTTTCCACTCTAAAAAAGAGGTTTGCAATTAGTGAGATTTGATTCTTTTCCATCTTTGTAGATTCGTTTTAAAGATAAATCTATGTTGGTATTATGCCATTGATCGACATTCCATGAAGTTTGGACACTCTTAGGTAGCCCGGTGAACCCATTCATTGATTTTCGAGTTGCGAGCAAGCACACTCTTAGGTGGCCCGGTGAACCCATTCATTGATTTTCGAGTTGCGAGCGAGCACACCCTCCCAAAAGTTTTGGGGACTAGGGTTTCGACCTTTACCTTCCCCTTCCCTCCTCTCTCAGTTTCTTTACCTATTGAATCAAGCACAAAGTTTACACATACTAGCTCGGAATCCAATCTGTCCCAGAACCCTTTCGCAAATCCTAGTCGTATGGCCTTGCACCTATGGCAAAGAAATGTGATCAAGCCTCGTGCTCTTGTGCCAGGAGATGATGTATATTTGGTAGAAGCTAAGGATCTATCAGAAAGAGCGCTAGTTGGGAGGCTTTCTAGTAAATTTATGAGCATCGGTCATTTCCAAAAATGGGTCTCCAAGAACTGGTTTGTCCCTTTGGGATTCCATCCAAAAATCATTCTGCTAGCCCGAGGTTGGTTTGGTATCACATTCTCGTCTAAGTCAGCAGCGGTCTCCATCTTGGAAGGGGTTTCTCTCTAGGGGTACACTACTCTTCGACTCCAAAAATGGTCCCTATTTTTTTATGCACAAAGAAAAGCAGTACAAGCAACGCCTCTGGGCAAAGTTACCTGGACTCCTGTTGATTTTTTGGTCTGAAGCGGATTTTAAATGCATAGGAGATGCTATTGGTGATTTTCTCTTGCCGAACCTTCGCTTCATAGAGTTCATATTGATGGTTGTAGGAATAATCCTGGTAGATGTTGATCGTCGGGAAGGATTTCTAGGTGAGATTGACTTATCAGTGGGGTCATACTCTTTCACACAACTCATTGATGAAGCGACTTTTAAATGCATAGGATATGTTATTGGTGATTTTGTCTCGGTGGACCTTAGCTTCATAGAGTCTCGATTGATGACTGTAGGAAGAATCCTGGTAGATGTTGATCATTGGGAAGGATTTCTAGCTGAGATTGACTTATCAGCGGGGTCATACTCTTTCACACAACTCATTGACTACTCCAACATTCCTTTTCAATGCAATAAATGTCACGAACAAGGTCATTTGGCGTGGGCTTGCAGGTGAGGGTATCATAGTGCTCGTTCTATGGAAACATGGATAAGCTAACATAAAAGTTGTCTTTGACTCTCTCAAGGGTTTCTTCTCCGCTTCTAGACTGCGAAGGCCTCCCCATAACATCTCCTTATTTGAAGAAGAATGGAGCCATCAGAGCTCTCATCCCCTCTCGCCGAAAGGCTAGCCTCTGGAGAGATTGGATCAAGGAGTGTGACTAGAGAGATCACTGGTACATCAAGAGGACGACTTTTCATCCACCCTCGATTGCACTATCATTCAACATGCTCCTCAACCATGTAAGCCCTCCCTTGACGGGTCATCTTCTCTATTTGTAGAAGGAATCCATTCTTTTTATGGTTTATGTTCCTTTTTGGTGTTTCCTTCTTCGTCTGTTTCCAAGGGTTACTGGTTCTTGTCCTCTTTGAAGACCACCTATCCCCTTTATCCATCAATGGGTATAAATTTCTTAGGCCCTCATCTATCTCCTTCGTTGCTTTCTCTAAGCCCGGTGAACATTTCGGAAGAGGGCCTTGCCCCTCGCGGGTCAAATAATCTAGTGGCTCTCCCTCCTCCTCAAAGAGGCCAATCTTCACCAATATCTCCTTCCTCACGTGCATCCTCTCCTCGTTTGGCTACCCCTCTTCCCTCCCAACCCCTCCTATCTGCTCCTATCACCCAAGGTGTTCCTCACTCCTAGTTTCTATATGCTTTTCCGATCTATGAAGCTCCTACAGAAAAGGTTTTCTCCACTCCTAGTTCTTCCTCACACGCGCAATCACCCCCTCTCTTACAAAGAATATACAGTCTCCATTCATTCAAGCGACTAGTTACACCCTCCATATGAGATCAACTACAAACAAGCAAAATCCCTCTCTGAGGCTCAGGGGTTGTATATCGACCCTTGCATCTACGCGTGATCAGGCCCTCTGAGAAATAAGCTTCGGTGTTCAAAAGACCATCCCTAGGACTCTTAGAGCAAGTAACCCCCACTGCAGGGTTACTTAATGTTGCCTCTCTCCTACATCTGTTGTGGGTTGGGGATCCTTCAAAAAGACTACCCTTAAGAGACTTATTAATCAAGAAAACCCCAATTTTATTTTCCTATAGGAAACGATTCACAATGGTGACGCTCTTATTAGTGATCTTAGAATTTTCTTTCCAAGATGGGATTTTTTCGGTCTTGACACTTCCGGAAGATCCAGAGGCATTGTGACTGGTTGGCTCAAGAGTGCAAATCTCATTAGCAATTCCTGGGGTTTGACATCAGTTTCGGGGGTTTCTCTCTTTTCCACAGAAATCATGGTCACAACTTCAACTTGATTAAAATATACAAGCCTTACTCCAATAGATTTGACTTCTAGGATCATTTTTTCAACCTCAATATTTTATCTCAAGGAAGATTGATTATTAGTGGGGATCTCAACTTCACTCTAGGAGAAAGTGAAATTTGGGGTGAGACTACTCATAAAGTTCCATTATCTGCCTATTTCCTCAGAAGGTTGGATAAGAAGATGTTGTTTGGTATTGCGAATGTTAGATGCAATCATACTTGGAGGAATATGAGGGTTGGATAGGCCTCTATTGCCAAAAGGATTGACTGCTTCCTTGTTCCTGAATATTTTATACAGAATGCTTCCGGCATTAAACAATGGGTTTTAGCAGATGGTAATTCTAATCATTTTCCTATATTGCTGGAGGTGTCTGTCGATGATCACAAGACTCCCAGACCCTACAGGTTATATGCACAATGGTTGGAGGACCCATAATACTGCCATCTAGTCTGAAGCATTTGGACTCCCTACAATCTGTCTCTTAGAGCTTCGACAACTATTCAATTCCTCTATAATATGAAGCTCTTAAAGGTGGAAACCATGCGATGGACGACAAAAAAAGAAAAAAAAGGAATGAGGAGCTTGCTTCAGCGGAAAGAGACATTCATCTATTATATTCTACTAATCCTTCTGGTTTTAGTACTCTAGCTATGAAATAGAACTTCATAGAGTTGGAATCGAAGAAGAAGAAAATATTAGATGAGAATGAGGAGCTCTGGTGCCTCAAGAGCCGTGCTATATGAATGCAGAAAGGGGACGAGAATGCTAAATTTTTCTACCATTTCATCAACCACGGGAAATTTGTGAATTCTATTTGGAAACTTGAGAACCAAGAACGAGAAATTGTTTCTCGCTTCAAGAACCTTGCTAATGTTGGAGTCCAACACTTTAGCAGTCTGTACAAAGAAGATAACATGACCTCCATTGCCCAGATGATGAGGATCAAAGCCTTATATCCTAATTATGTAAGTGATGATCAAAACCAAGATCTAATGGAGTAAAATTCTCTGGAGGATCTCAGGGTGGTAGTCGAATCTCTTCAAAGGGACAAAAGTCCAGGCCCCAATGGATGGCCTGCTAAATTATTCATAGCCTTCTTGGACCTTTTTGAGATGGACCTTCTTAAAGTCATTGAAGACTCAAGAATTTCAGGTAACATGCTTGCATCTTTCAATTCTACGTTCATCACTTGATCCCCTGCATCTTTCAATTCTACATTCATCACTTGATCCCCAAATGTGACTACTCAGAGAATATGGATAATTACAGACTGATCTCTCTTTGTAATTGTGTCTATAAGATTATAGCTAAGATCATAGCTCTCAGGATTAAGGGTATTCTCTCTTCATCTGTCTCTCAAGAACAATTTGCTTTCTTCGTTGGCAAACAAATCCATGATTTTGTTGGGACAGCCCAAGAGGTATTACACTATAAATACAAAACATCTCCAAACGGTCATTATAAAAGATGACATGTCTAAGGAATATGACAGAGTCAATTGGATTTTCCTACGCCTTGTCGTCCTCTAGATTGGTTTTAGCTTACTTGTGGTTAACTGGATTATGTCATGTGTCTGCACTATTTCTTTTGTAGTGCTTATTAATGGTTATGCATCTCCCTTTTCGGACTCGGGAAGGGCCTTAGACAAGGTTTCCCATTTCCCCCCTTACTTTTCCTCTTGGCTGTGGAAAGACTTGGTAGATCAATCCATCAAGCCAGATTGAATGGTTCTTTTAAAGACATACACATAAATAATCATGCTTATATCTCTCATCTCTTTTTGTTGATGACATGCTAATCTTTTCAAATGGTAGCAGAAGAGAGATTATTCTTCTCCAAGGTTTATGGATCCTTTCACAGCTGCAACATGTATGCTTATTAATGTCAACAAATACTATGTTTCTATTATAAACATCTCTTTGGATGAAAGAGCGTGGATCTGCAAACAACTATTTTTTTCCCTTGGTGGACCTACATGTGGCCTTGTCTATTTGGGCTTTACGCTTAAGTCAAACACATACTTGAAAAGGGATTGGGCATGGATTATTATCAAGATTGAGAAAATACTATAGTTATAGTGCAATAAATGGCTTAGTAGAGGAGGCAGGCTCACCCTGGTTAAGCCTATCTTAGAGGAAATCCTTGTCTACTAGGTTTCGATGGCTTATGTTCCTAGCGGCATCCTAGAACAGATTCAGAAAATATGTTAAGTTTTATTTGGAAGGGATCACAAGAGGGATCTAATTTCCACTGGGTTGCTTGGTCATCCATAGCTTGGCCGAAATCTATTGGAGGTTGGGGGATAAAAGACCTCAACAACTTCTCAAAAGCATATGACAGAGTCAATTGGATTTTCATGCACCTTGTCATCCTCAAGATTATTTTCAACTTACATACGGTTAACTAGATTATGTCAAGTGTCGGCACTATTTCTTTTGCAGTTCTTATTATTGGTTATGCATATCCATTTTTCAGACTTGGGAAGGGCCTTAGACAAGGTTTCCCCCTTACTTTTCCTCTTGGTTGTGGAAGGACTTGGAAAATCGATCCATCAAGCCAGATTGAATGGTTCTTTCAAAGGCATACACATTAATGCTCATGTTTATATCTCTCATCTCTTTTTGTTGATGACATGCTGGTCTTTTCAAATGGTAGCAGAAGAGAGATTATTCTTCTCCAAGGTTTTATGGATCCTTTCACAGTTGCAACATGTATGCTTATTAATTTCAACAAATACTATGTTTCTATTATTAACATCTCTTTGGATGAAAGAGCGTGGATCTGCAAACAACTATTTTTTTCCCTTGGTTGACCTAGATGTGTCCTTTTCTATTTGGACTTTACGCTCAAATCAAACACAAACTTGAATAAACACTGGGTCACGTAATATTTGAGGATGGTGTAGAAGTTGACCCTTTAACTATTAAATCAATTCAAGAATTACCTACACCTAGAAACGTGACAGAGGTCAGATCATTTATGGGATTAGGAGGTTATTATAGAATATTCATAGAGTCTTTCTCTTGGATTGCAAATCCGATTACTTCCTTGCAGAAGAAGAATACAAAGTTTATCTGGATCCATAAGTGTGAAGAAAGCTTCAGACCCTTAAAAGAGTTTCTCACATGTGCTCTAGTGTTAAAAATTCTAGATATTGATAAGGAGTATTTGGTATGCACATATGCATTTTTGGAAGGACTAGGTGGAGTCTTAATACAAGAGGAGCATATGATTTGTTATGAATCATGGTAATGGAAGGAGCATGAGAGGAACTATCCTACTCATGATTTTGAGTTAGCAACCGTAGTTCTTGTACTCCAGATGTGGAGGAATTAACTCTTGGGGAGTCAGTTCATCACAAACTTAAGTACTTGTTTGAGAAACCTCAGTTGAATCCCAAACATACCAAGTGGGTTGAACTCTTAAGTGAGTTCAACTGTGATATTATGTACATTAAGGGAAAGGAAAATTGTGTGTATGATGCACTCATCAAGATGAATCAGGTAATGCAAGTTTCAACTGTCAGTGATTAGAAGACATATTTGAAAATCATATTGCATGAAGCATTGAAGGTTGATAATCATTATGTACATTTGGTAGTAGCACTATATTCAGGTAACATACCCTTGAATTTTTCAAATTATTCATTGACTGGAGATGGAAATTTTCAATTCTAGGGTAGAATATATGTACCAACTGAAGGCGACTTGAAGAAGATTGTACTTTAAGAAATGCATAATGTACCATATGCAGGTCATCCCAACTACCATAATACATCAAAAACAGTGAATAAAGATTTTTATTGGCAAGGTACAAAGAAAGACATAACAAGATATCTTACTCAATGCTTAAAATGCCAAAGGGTGAAAGCACAACATAAGCATCCCACTAGTCTACTCTATCCATTATCGGTACCAGAATGGGAGTGGGATATAGTAACCATTGTATTTATTACTAAATTACCAAGGACTCAAAGGAAACATGATTCTATTATGGTGGTGGTTGACAAATTTAAAAAGTCATCCCACTTCATACCTGTATAGTCAACTTTCAAGGAAGTCAAGATTGCAAAGGTATATATGAGAGCGATTCTCAGGTTGCATGGCATTCCTATGGCCATAGTTTCGAATCGGGATCCAAAGTTCACTTCAAAATTTTGGAGGGGTTTATTCAAGGAATTCATAACTAAATTAAAGCTTAGTACATCCAACCATCCTTAGTCAGATGGACAGATTGAGCGGGTGAATCAAGTCATAGAAGACATGATCTGAATGCACATGATGGAAAATACTAATAAGTGGGAAGAGTATTTATATTTAGTTTTATTTGCTTATAATAATGGGTATCAAGCATCGTTGAAGATGAGTCCTTTTGAGGCATTCTATGGCAAAAAATGTAGTGTTCTTGTGAATTGGGATAAGCTAGTGAATAGGCTGGTTTTGGGGCCATAAATGCTTCAAGAGATGGATAAGTAGGCAGACAAGATTAGACAGAACCTAAATAACTCCCATGATAGGAAGAAGAGCTATGTAGACAAAGGAAGAGTGAATAGAGAGTTCCAAGATTGGGGACAAAGTTTTTCTAAAGGTGAAGGGAAACAAGAGTTCATTGAGGTTGGGTAGATGCAAGAAGATGACAACTAGATTATGTGGAACCTTTGAAGTCTTGAGCAGAATTGGGACAATTTCTTATGAACTAGCTCCTCCTCCTATGATCAATATTCACAGTGTTTCCCATGTTTCGTTGTTAAAGAAATAAGTTTATGACTCTAATCACGTGTTTGATTCATTTATGATACAATTGGAACCTGAAGGGGAATTCCAAGTTCAACCCAGTTGCATATTGGAGAAAAGAACTAGAGTTCTTAGGAATAGATCCATCAGGGATATAAAGGTCTAGTGGACCCGCTACAACCCAGAGGAATCAACCCGAGAGATGGAAAATGAGATGAGGGAAGAGTATCCCCATCTGTTTTGAAAACTGATACGTAAATAAATGTTAGAATGTAACTCAAATATTATATTCTTGGACTTTGAAAAGCACCGAGGATGGTGTAAATTTTAAGGGGAAGGAGAATGTAATAATCTCGACTTGTTCCCAATTTAAAATGTAATTTTGAGAGGTATTTTTGAGTGCCTTAAGGGAAGAACTTTGTATATATTTTTAATTATTAATATCAAAGAAACAAAACTAGAATGTGGCTAAGCCAAGATGCTAAAAAGATCCGGGGACTCATTATTCGCCCATGATAGTGAGGAGGGTTTGTATAGCCTAGGGGGATAAGTACAAAACCCTGTTAACCTTGCTCACATTAAAAAGAACCTTAAACCTTTTGCTGAGCCTTAATCCCTTGTTTAAATCCTGTAAAACATGATTAAGAGTTAAAGAAGGGGAACTAAATGAAGTAAGTGGAAAATTGTGCCTGGTGTTGTATGCAAATTAATTCCCATGCAAGGTTGGTGGATCGGGATGGAATGGATAGGAGTTCGAGGAAGATAAAAGTTGAACGCACTGTGTGTATCGAGGGACAGGAGAGGGGACACATCAAAGAAGGAATGCGCAATAGATAATTCATCCAAGATAATAATAATAAAACAAAATCAAAAGAATTGGAGACAATATGACAGTGCATAGAGGTGCATGTTGAAGGAAATGCATGAGGGAGAGAGACCTTGTGTTGGACAATTCACATGGGAAAGATAATTTTGTTGCACATGAAGTGTTGAAGCACCATGTACAGGCATAATAATGCAAGATTTTGGTTGTTGAACATGGGTGCAGAGTGTACAATACACTGGAGTTAGAGTGCGATACATTGTATCCCAGAGCATGCAGATGAACCACTAAATTAATTTTGGTCGAGGGGTACCTTTGGTGGAGTGAGAATTGTCGAGAACCTGAGTGAGAACCCCATTTTGATAGTTGGGCTAGTAGAGAACATGTGGACCTAAGCCATATTGGCGTCTTAAACTTTGTTTTTTCCAGAGGTCACACCAGTGATATGGAAAATAGTGCATGAAGAAGACTTAGTGGAATTATAAGCACAAATGGCAATGATGGGTTTCACTGCTGTGCTAGTAGAATGAAGTTGAGGAATTGGATTGCATAGTTTTACATGGGTTTGGTTGGAAACCAATAAATTATGATTGTCAAGTGAGGAAATATTGAGGGAACTTGGGATGTGAGAAGTATGTGATGAATGCATGAGTCTCATCTCATGTGTGGAGTTTTACTGAAAGATATACAAGTAGGCATACCTACGGTTGGGTGGAGTGTGGCTGCCACAATTCCAGTTGCCCAACTATCTCATTCATATAAGTAATTTACTCATATGATGAATGGTGAATGAATTAAGTGTAATTTATTTATGACAGAGTTAATGGGTATATATAGTTCATGAATGAATACTTGAATTATAAATGAATGTTGCTTGAAAAAATATAAGACTTTTCGAATAAGTACTATCTTATATCTCTTGTTCAAAGTGTTATTATGAATGAATTTAAATGAATTTATGCCCTAGATGGACATTGGCATAATAACCAATAGGTTCCAAGGGATGTATTTTTTTTTTTCTGTCTTAATGAAGGATGAATGGAGTTAAGTGAAGGATACCCTAGATGGACAATGGAAGAAAATCCAATAGGTTCCAAGAGTTGTTGATTTTTATTCTCTATATGAAGGAATGGTTTTGAAAGTATTGCAATCCAGTTCATAGCAAATAAATTGTAAATGTTGACAACAAACATTTATATTCCATGTTTGATATTGTTCGTTTGAGGGGATTGAATGCCTTGATGCTTGTTGCATTAGTATGAAGGATTTGTTCCTTATTTATCATGTGGTTTCTACTAATGTTCAAGGTTTTACACAATTAAATTGGTCTATGATTTTCCAATTCTAAGTTTGCTTGACGTTAAGGAATGCAAGGTGTTACATTTTTGTCAGTACCTTAATGGAGTGAATTGCAATGATTTGATTCAATTAATAATTTCCTTTAGACAACCACATTTGAGGTTTCTAGTCTCTTATTTTATTCTTTGTTATGTCCCTACTTGGAATCTTGGACAAAATTACAATTTGGGCAAATTCAAGCTTGAGTAGTCATAACTCTAGGGGATTCCAGCTGGCACCAATTGGTACCGAATTTGAAATGAAATGGTATGGTTAGTATTACCACAACCCAATATGACCTTTTAAAAATTTGAGTCTGACTTTAATCCTCTGCAACTTGGTTTTGGGCTAATGAGAGAAAGTGCAAGTTTCCTAGGAAAAAGTAGTAAACTAGTTTTTCTTTGTTTGGCTCCAAACACCATCGAACCTTTCCAATTTACTTATGTAATGAAACTATGGGATTTAAAACATACTAACAGACCTAGTACACTCAAATTTATGAATAATAAAACTCATTTTTACATGTTATCCAAGTTTTCACAATTTTGCCCAATTTCTAGCTTTGGATTAGTGAAAACCAAGTTGATACAAATGCACCCAAATGTCTTCAAATTATATATGAAATGGATTGAGGGGTATTATGAAATCCTAATGCATATTATGAATTCTGATACACTTTCCAAATGCTTCTTCAACTTGCTTTTGACCCTAGAAAAAAATGACAAAATCACTAGGAAAATCGATGTTAAAACCCCCAAGGGTAAATGACACTTTTGGCTCTCCAAATGCAGTACAAACATCCCAAATTTAATAACACGGTATGGGGATGCCTATCAGTCATAAATTTATTTCATTACTCATGTTTATTAATATTTTCAAGCTTGTTATGAGGCACAACATCTATATGGTAGATTTTAATGAATTGCTCAAGGGGAAATGGTATTAATAGCTCGATTTTGACTCATGAAAAGTAGATTGAATGGTTCAGATAATGCCATTGCATAAAGGGAAAGTGCATACTAAATTGGTTGAATGCACTAAGAGGGAAAAAATATTGAAAAACAACCAAATTATTGTTAAACTTTCAATTTTAATATGCTAAAATTTCAAATTAGTAGGTAAGAAACACTTTACCCGGTGTCTTGCTGGCTCAAGAAGCATGGATTCCATATACACAAGAATTTTTTTTTTCCAAATACTTTGTACAATTGTAAAACCTATCCAATCCATTGACAAATCGAAGGGAAGGGGAATTTGACAATTAAGCAACATTGAAGATAGTACACTTGTATAATAATGTCTAGAACATGTGCTCTCTCTTCTAAGAAAAATGAAACGTAAAAATAGAATTATGGGGCACTTTTTTTTTTAAATTGTACCCTACCTCAGTGCGCTTTAGAGTATGTTGCCTCGAGTTGCATGTGTTCATTAGGTGCACTATTTATTGGCATGTTGTGGAAGTGAAGCAATGCACAATTGTTTACAATGCATTAGTGTTTTTGTTCAACATTACTACAATGGGAAGTTCATGAAGGTTTGAAACAAAACATACTATATTTTAACTCCATTTACAAAAAATTGGTGTTGAAATATTATAATATGCACCAATGCATTTAACTAAAAAACTTCCATTATTAACTATTTTATTATGTCTCGAAGCTCCATTTATAATGGTGCATCACTGCTCTATAGTAATTATTACACATTGGTGTGTTTGCATGTATCTAATGCATTGTAATATATGTATATATTTTACAATAAAAATGTGTCATTATCCATAAAATTTTTACAGGACTTGGTTCATTTCATGACGTTATGCCTTGGTACATTGTGTCATATTAAATGCACCGACAAAATCAGGTGTTAAAATAAAATAAAATAAAACAGTTTTTTTACTCAATATTGAGGTGTTTTTCCTTTAGTGCTTGATAACATATGATGCACGAGTGCCTAGTATAATTTGGCACATCAATGCATTAATTCCTATGTAAGAACATTGTAAATAAAACTCTTTCTAAAACCTCCAGTTGTCTTCTTCTACTAACAACATTTGCTATTAATGGATGAGGGAGACAATTTTTAGAGAGTTTGCACAAAAATCTCCGATGGAGAGTGTTTTCCTTGTAATATCAAAATTGTGTTCACGATCCCAATGACTCATCCCTTTCCATGGTATGCATTTATGCTTCTACTACTTTCTTTGTTTTTCCAATTAATATTAGTACATTTCTTTTTCCTTTTCTAATTATGAGGGATTCCTTGTTACAACAAATTAGTGCCTTTGCAAATTAGTGCAAAAACCAACATAAACATGTACTTAATCAACTACTACTTTTTGGGTGAGAACTAATCATGTTATATTTGTAGTCCTTTGTAATGTGACTAGATGTTAGTAGTATCTTTCTTAACCATTAATTGGTTGATATGATTAATTCGCTTCTAGTATATTTACTAGTTTACTGAGTCATTAATTACCATCAATTTGTAGTATATTTACTAATTTAATAAGTCGTTAATTTGCATCGATTTGTAGTATATTTTCTAGTTTAATGAGCCATTGATTTTTTCATTTTGTAATATATTTATTAATTTAATGAGCCATTAATTGTTTTCATTTTGTAGTATTTTATTACTACTTTAATAGTTGCATAATCATTATATTTTTTACTAATTTAGTAGTTGCATAATTATTATATTGATTTTTGGCTTAGTAGTTTCACATTCATTATACTTATTATTTGTTTACGAGCTTCATATTGTTGGCAGGGGTTTTGGTAAGTGAGTTGCGTAGCGTAGTGGCAGCTGCGCAAGCTCACGTGGTACCACGCAAGGCCATATCAGAGGGATGGGCGGAAAAATAACTGTTTTGAATATTTAATAGACTATTTGACCAAGTTTTGTCACCATAGGTCATTAGCGGTTATAAGTTAGTTATAAGTGGACCTTCAATGTAAAGGCACAAGCCTATATATAGAACTAGTTTTGCAATTGAATATATATCGGATTGATCAACAACCTTATGATTATCGCATGAGGTCTAGTGCGATCTAGTTTTTGAAGAATTGTCTATTGTATCTACGATCTATCTAGGTTATTTTCTGATGTATTCAGCCTCCGGTTGTGGACAAGACTTGTCTTCTTTGGATCCTGTGCGCGGAGTTAATATGATATGACAGTTGTTGCACAAATCTTATCTTTTATTCCTGCTGCGATCTAATCTGTTATGATGTTGCTGTGATTTAGATATGTTATGATACTGCTGTGTTCTAGATCTTTTATGATGCTGCAATCTATTTTGTTATGATGTTGTTGTGGTCTATGCCATTTCTGCAATATTGATGATTGATGCGATCTGTTTTAAGTCTGTTAAATTTCTATTGCATTATGAATTGAGATGTTTTATAAATGATGCTGCTACATTAGTGATATTGTGACAAATGTATGATGCAATATGTAGTTATGGAAACGAATCAATGATGACTGCATAGTCCTGGATCCAATATTTTTGTTGTCTCCCCGTTGGATCCCATACCCTTTGTCCTCACTGTCTGAAACTCGGTTCCAACAGCTCTCCCTTGAACATCTCGGGTGAGACTTTGTCCGCTCTATGGATGTTGCTGGGCAGGGTAAAACCTGTCTGGGCCGGTGCTCAGGGAGATTGCGTTGGTTGGGAATCAATAGAGTGAGAACCCCTATTGACAAGGCTTTGTTGGTGGGTTTTCACCAACAAATGAATGTTATGATCTATTTTGTTTTGATGTCGCTGTGGTCTATGCCCTTTTTGCAATATTGATGATTGATGCGATCTGTTTTAAGTCTGTTACATATTTGTTGCATTATGAGTTGAGATGTTTTATAAATGATGCTGTTGCACTAGCGATACTATGACAAATGTATGATGTAATCTGTAGTTATGGAAATGAATCAATGATGATTACATAGTCCTAGATCCAATAGTTATATTTTCTCCCTGTCAGATCCCATATCCTCCGTCTTCACTGTCAAAAACTCGGTTCCGACAGCTCTCCCTTGAACATCTTGGGTGAGACTTCGTCCACTCTACGGATGTTGCTGGGCAGGGTAAAACCTGTCTGGGCCAGTGCTCAGGGAGATCACGTTGGTTGGGCATCGACAGAGTGAGAACCCTTGTCGACGAGGCTTTGTTGGTGGGTTTTCACTAAAAAATGGTTTCGTTGTCGGGACTGATTTGCGATTAAAAGGAGTATATGTTCTAGCATACGAATCGACCGAAGATCGAGGGGTGAGGGGTGGTTTGATCTAAAGTTGTGAGAATTTGCTGAAGCCAAAAATCAGAATCTGAAGTTGTCGACGAGCCATTGGTTGGATAGATATATCCATGACCGTCCTCATGAATGGTTCTTTTGTGAGTTTCTCGTCCTCTTACAGTGGCGGGCAAAGTTCACTTCTAAGAAAAAAAACTTCCAAGGAGGAGAGCTGACATCCTGGACTCTGGAGCTGATTCAGGAATTACAAGAAACAGACAATAAGGCATCGCAGGCCGTTGAAGCGTGGTTGGACAGTATCCTAGAAGGCTACATTACCGAGTTTGCAGTTGACACCAATAAGTCATTTAGTGAAGCAGAAAGGGAGTTCTTCAGCGGACCATGAGGAAGATTCTTGTTGTGGCTGTAGCTGTCAATTAAGCAGCTAGTCTGTGAAAAAGGTATTCTGAAGATGGACCAAGAGTAGTAGAACTCTGGTGTGCAGAGGATGTAGGCACCGCGACAAAAGGGGGGAGATGCATGGAAAGGTAAGGGGTAGATGGGCATGAGTTCTGGTGAGAATGTGAAGGTCACTGAGGAAATAAGTGGTTGTACAAGGGGAGGAGCAAGGTTCCGAGAGAAGAGGCAGAGGATGGGAGAAGGTCCTGCTGTGATCCAAGTGTGATGCCATGAGGAACAACCACATGGGACGAAGCGACCTTTTTGTGATGACGAGGACGACCAGGCCTAGGTTATGCCCGGATGGACAACAGGATTGAACCCTAGCAGTAATGTTCCCACACTTTCGCACACTAATCCATCACAAGGAAGAAAGGCACATTCTGCGTCGACTTACCCGATGTGTCAGCAATAATTTAGCAATAGAGCACTAGCAGGAGGACAAAGGTCCAGAATGGTGGGCGATGAAATGAAGCTACCAATATTCCATGGAAATGATACTGATGACCCAGAGCAATACTGGTTCTTATGTGAGATGATCTGGACCACCCAATAGACTGTAGATGATGATGTCAAGAAAAGCCAGCTAGAAACTACTCTTAGGGGCCGTGCACTGGAATCGTTCATGAGATGCACGCGGGTTCCTCAGGGAGGTATTGTGAAAACATTGGATGAGATCCAAATGAGGTTATTTGAAGAATTCAAGAAGCCAAAGTATGAGGCTCAGTACATTACTAAATGGAAAGAGATCAAACAGTTCCCCAATGAAACAATTGGGGATTTTGATTAGCGGTTTAAGAAATTGATGGCTCGGGTCAGTTTTAAGATGAGCGATGTTCAACACAAGGAGTGGTTCATCGCCACGCTTGTCCCACATATCAGAAAACTACTATTGCAACAAATTATTGCGACACATAGCGAGGCTCTGGAGACCGCGATGAAATTGGAGGCATCGCCAGTAGGAGAAACTGCAGTCGGAATGAATCAGATTCAAGCACAACTACCCAATCCGACGCTCCAACTGCAAGATATCAAAAAGTCCAAGGAAGATCATGATGATCTTTGGTGCACCCGTTTCCATGCAGACGAACATACCAAGGATACCTGTCCGACGTTCCGGAATTATTTGCTGTCAGGAGTCCCAAACCCGTTGAGCTGTGCTGGTATAACATGGTGTCGCATATGTCAGGTCTATGGGAATCGACATGAGAATTGCGAATACATGAAAAATATGGTTACCAAGGAACAAAATCTGTACTGTACATTTTGTCGGTCAGTAGGACATGATGATAAAAATTGCCGATCTTATGATTTGCTCCATGAAATGACGTATGATTCATACTTTGTGAAAGGTGAGGACCCCCGGGAAGTGCAAGCACAACCACAAGTGGTACAACCAACAGCGTAGGTGCAGTATACACCACCACCCCAGATGCAGTTTATCCTCGTGCAACCAGAGCAACACTTTACAATGCAACCAGAGTTTGCACCTCAACCACAGATTGTAGCACAACCATAGTATAATCAGGTGCCACGACCATAGTATAATCAGGCGCCGCTCATTTAGTCTCAGCCACAATATGTTCAAGATGTGCATTGTGTCCAACAACAACCAATCCTACCGCAGCAGCAGATGGCCCAACCCGAGTTTCAGCAAGGAGTCTGAGGAGGATTCCGTGGAGGATTTAGAGGCAGAGGAGGAGGCTTCGGTCGAGGAAGAGGACGAGGTCGTGAATCAATCTAGTGTTATACCTATGGAGTATTCAGGTGCTACTAGAGGGAGTTTCCTCATGCGCATTGTACATACTGTGCGGCCAATGAACATAATGTTGAAAACTGCCCTCAATTGATTGCAAAATGGCAGGCTGGAAACATTCCTCAGTTGCAGAATGTGTAAAATCAGCCCATGTTCCATGTACAGAACCAATCGATAATGCAGAATTAGATCCCACCGCAGACTCAGACTCAGAACCCGCCCCAGACTCAGAATCAGTCGATGAATCAGCCATTGAATCAGAACCAACCAGTGAACCTGAATCAAGGACCGACAGTTGCAACAATTCATGCCGAACCATGAATGAAGGGTGTTGACGTTGGGATTGACACTCGCACGGGTGCAACAACTGGAAACAATGGACTGTGTCAACAATTTCGGCTCGCAGGAAAGAAAAAGGTAGCATTTGAAATTGCGACGGAGAAAGACACTTTCTTTGAAGCGAAGCATGCAATTGGGAGGAATTTGGGTAATTTACCAATTATTGACATGCCATCTGCTTTTGATCCATCTGTAGAGGCAGGACCACCACGACAACATGGTACCTTGCGATAGTTCTTTGAAATTTGTTTATCGATGTCAAGGGACCCTGATGCCCTTGTCGAGCTTGAAACATTATTGTACCGCCCGGATAAGGCAGTGAAGGATTCTGTAGTGAACTCACTGAAAATGAGGAATACGAGTAAGGAAATGAGGATGAATATCTAGATTGGAGATTACGAGGTTGATTATGTTATTTTGGATCTCGGATCAAATGTAAACATATTGACAAAGCAAACTTAGCAGCTGATGGGGAAGCCAACACTGGGATGGTCGCTGGTACAACTGCGACTATCAAATTAGGCTAAGATTCATCCCATTGGTCACATCTCTAACCTGGTTGTCGACATTGAAGGTATGAAAACGCAAGCTAATTTTGATGTGATAGAAGTAGTTGAAGATGGAGGCTCCTATCTCGCCCTGCTAGGGATTGGGTGGGCTAATGATAGCATGGCGGTTATCAACTTCAAGAAATGAGTTATGGCATTTGAAAACCAGGATGTTAGGGTCATTTATCCTATGGAACCTCAGGAAGGACGTTGGTGTATTGAACCTGTAAGGGATGAAGCCGGTAGGAGTTGGGATGAAGCCTATAATATCTTTGAGGATTATATTAACCTGATTGTTGATGGTGAACTTGGATGGAGCAGTGCTAGTTCTGCATCCTCTGACTCTGATGATGCACTGGAAAATTGGCAAATTAGGTTGCATGAAGTATCATTCAAGAAATGCGGGTTGATCACACAGTCTCTCCGCTGCGTAGCCACTAAGACTGTCGAGTTTCCCATTTATGAAGGACTGTCGGGACTGCCAAATTTCTTTCAAGAATTCGAAGAGAAATTTTTTGAACCACAAATGATACTAGCCCTCGATGTAACACTGAAGGCTACCCCAGCCCGATGGTGGGCGACACACAAGTAGGCAATCCATGACTGAGGCCAATGTCAGAGATTGATGATGGTGTGCTTCGATGATTCATGGGTCTATCATGTGGGGAGATACAACAGACATAATGATCCCACCAGTCATTTGGTCGAGTGTCATACTTTATGGGCATCGCGACCCACAGATGAGTGGGTGAATACTTTTGTTCACACTCTAGACGAGATGCTGAGATCCTGGTACATAGCAGTAGAATTACGTAGAACTATCACCACTTAGGAGGAGTTGTCTGTTTGCTTTGCGCAGACGTTTAATTTCCAAGATGCCAACCCAGAGGTATGTAATGATTTACAAATCATCTGCGACTTAGTATTGAAGGTCATCCCTATTGCATACCCATTTGATCCACAAGCGCACTGCTCCATCCAAACCATGATGACATGCTACAACTTGTCCAGGGAACCTGAAGATGACGATGAGTTGCAGAATGTTAATATTCCAGATTCAGAAGGAAGCCATGATGTCATAGCCCCAGACATCTCGACGAATTCAATGAGTCAGCCGTTGAAGATCCAAAAAGTCAACATTGGGTCGAAAGAGAACCCAAAGTTTGCCAATGTTGGGGACTACTGGGATGAGGAGACCATGGCTAAAATCACGGACCTACTACATGAATTCCAGGACCTTTTTTCAACATGGTTTTTAGAGATGAAGGGGGATTTTAGGAGACTTGGGGGAGATGAAAATCCTGTTGAAACCAGATGCAAAACCGGTGTGACAGAGGCCGTATCGATTGAACCCATGATACAAGGACCATGTGAAGGCCAAGATAGACCAGATGTTGGATGCTGGGACCATCGATCCTATTGAAGAATCCAAGTGGATAAGCCCTATGGTGGTTTAGGATAAAAAGACAAGAGAAATCTGCATTTACGTCGACCTAAGGAAGTTGAATGATGCATGCATACATGACCCATTCCCAATCCCTTTTACAGATGAATTTCTTGAAGGAGTAGGTGGCCAGGAGATGTATTCCTTCATGGATGAGTTTTCAGGATACCACAAGATCTGGATTGCAAAGGAGGATCTCCATAAGACCATGTTTGTCACTGAATGGGGCTGTTTTCAATATACAGTCATGCCTTTTGGGCTGAAGAATGCACCAACATTATTTTCTCGGGTAGTTGTCGCTGTATTTAAAGACCTCATTCAAAATTTCCTGCACATGCATATGGATGATTGGACCATCTATGGACTAATTAGGGACCATCTCGACAACTTGGGACTGATGCTAGAAAGGTGTCGACAACATCAGATCACACTAAAATCTAAAAAGTGCATTTTTTGTGCATCCTTTGGAATGCTACTGTTAGAATAATCAACCCATAGTTAGATACCTTAGACATTAATTTAATTATTTTTGTCTTATTTGCCTAGTTCATGTGTCCCACCTTATGCAAGTTGTCATTTACCTATCCATAGTGGTCAAACTTTCCTTATTTGACTCATGTAGCGCTTGGGAAACCTAAAGGAATCAAATCTACTTTATTCCTAGCCTCCTAAGTGCCCTTCTACTTTTTCTGCTTTATTGCCTGCTTTTTCAATGCTTTAAGGCAATTGGGAAAGTTTGACTAGGTGAGGTTAACTAGTTTTTTGTCCTCCACATCCTCCACTCTTTTCTCCTTTGAAAAGAATGTATGAGTTGTCATTCCATCACTCTTTAGCTTGCCTAAGTGCTTTTGCCAATTCGTGAGCTCCATGACTGATTTGGAATCTGCTTTATGCACCTATGGGGGATTTGCTTATTTTTAGTAAGCCTGCTTTTGACTAGATTCGAATTGCCTCCTCATGCATTCGAATCCCTTATGTAATTATTTAATGCAGCAACCTATAATGTTACAGGTTTGGCTATTGTACACTTATTCAATACAGTTTAGTGTTCAGATCCATATTTAGTCTCTTTTGTGAGTGATTTTGCAAGTTCAATTGATAATTGTTGTGAGTAAAATTGTTCTATCACTGGGTTCAATTTCCACATGGTATCAGAGCCATTGTAGATTGATTTATCTCCTTCAAAATTGTTTTGCAGGTTTGACATCAGTGACTGGGAGCCTTCTACTGACAGCCGTGACAATTTCTAAGCTATGGATCAATCTCAGAAGATCATCTTGACTCCCTTCAACTTCTTTGAATGGAAAGCAGAGATGGAGATACTGTTGAGAGTGAAAGGCCTCTATAGGGTGACTATGGAAACAAAAGCAGAGCCCAATGCAGCTATAGAGAAGATAAAATGGCACAACAGGAGGGATGAGGCCTATGGTCTCTTGTGTCTGAGTATTTCCAGAGACCTCCTTTTCCATCTTGATGGATTGACATCACCGAATGAAGTATGGGAGAAGCTTACTGATCTTTTTGGAAATACAGATGAGATGAGGGGACATCAAATCGAAAATGAACTGATCTCCCTGAGTCCAAATAGCTTTGAATCCCTGCAACTCTATTTCTCCAAGTTCAAAGCACTTGTTTTGCAGCTAAAACAATGTGGGATCAAAAAGAAGGATGATCAGCTGGTCTTGGCCATTCTCTCGAAGCTTGGACCTGACTATTCAGTGTTTTTTTCGACCTTCTATGCCACAAAGTTGACAACTCGAACCTGGAAGATGCCTAGCCTTGCAGATTTCATGGAATCTCTCACATAAGAACAAGACAAGCTGGTGATGATGGGCACCATCAAACCATCCAAATACCAAGCTTTAGTTGATGGAGATTCGAAGGTGGATTAAAAAATCAAAAAGAAAGATAAAAAGCCACCTGAGCAAAAGAGAGACAAGAACAAGTCTCCAGAGGAGCCACAAGGTTCCAAGAAGAACTACTAGAAGAAGAAAACCAAAGGAGAAATGAGCAAGTGCGCATACTGCAATAAGGGCAATCACACTGAAAGCTCTTGTATGAAGAAGCAAATAGACATGCTGACCCAACTCGTGGAGAAGAATGGCATCTCCCTTCCAAACAGCTCAAAGAAGAGAGAAGGAGAATCAAGTTCAGATGACAGAGAGAGAGTTCATGCATTGGTTGCTGGCACATCAAGCTCACCCAGTTTTATCATTGATTCTGGAGCTTCAAGACACATGGTTTTGACCAAGGAGGCATTATCCTCACTTGACATGTCGAAAGGACCACCTATAGTACTAGGAGATGACTCTCTCACTGAAAGTTTGGGCAAAGGGAGGATTGATCTTGATCATGGTCAGTTCAACAATGTGTTGTATGTTCCTGGTCTTGCCTCCAACCTCTTATCAGTGTACCAAATGACTCACACTGGGTCTCCAAAGAAGGTCATATTATCCCCTGATGAAGTTGAGATCACAGAGATCTCAAGTGGTAAAGTCATTGCAAAAGGAGTTGCAAATCATGCTCAGAAGGTATACATATTCTCACACTTCCTACCCTACTCAAACCCCTCTGCTCTTCTGATTCATGCTAATGAAGCAAGCAAGATTTGGCATGAAATATTTGGCCACCTAAATTACAAGTATCTTTCTGATATTAGTGAAAAAGAGATGGTCATAGGGTTACCAAAGATAAAATTTTCCAAAGGAGTCTGCCAAGGTTGTAACCTAGGAAAACACCCAGAGCATAAATTTGAGAGAGCTAGTCATGAGCGAACCTCTACACCCCTCGAGCTGACCCACAGTGATTTTGCTGGCCCATTCCCTCATATGTCCATGATTCAAGCCAAATATGCATTGACTTTCATAGATGACTTTTCCAGGTATTGTTGGGTTTACTTCCTGAAACACAAGTCTGAAGTTTTTGGCATCTTCAAAGTCTTTAAGGCTTTGGTTGAAAACCAGTCTGGGAGGAAACTCAAGGTCCTCAGATCTGACAATGGTGGTGAGTATGTCAAGTCTGAGTTTATTAAATACTGTGCAGATGCAGGTATTCAGATGCAACATTCTATCCCTTACACACCACAACAAAATGGTTTTGCTGAGAGGAAGAACAGATCACTGAAAGATATGGCAACATGCATGATGGAGGCCAAAACTTTGCCACCAAAGTACTGGGTCAAAGCTATCAACTATGCATCCTATATCCAGAATAGGTTGCCTCACAAACAACTTGATGGTATGACTCCTTTCGAAGCATGGAGTGGGCACAAGCCAGATGTGACCCATTTCAGGATTTTTGGCTCAAGGGCTTGGGCTAGAATTCCAACAGAAAAGAGAAAGGCTTTGCAGCCCCAAAGCCAAGAGTGCCTATTTGTTGGGTACTTTGAAGATTCAAAAGGTTACAAGCTGATCAATTTGAGCACAAAAAAATCCTTCATTGAAAGGTGTGTTCAGTTTCAAGAAGAACCCCTTGCAGCAGTGGAAGTTGGAGAAACCTCTTCACCACCTAAACCTCTGAAAGTAAGTGAAGAGTTTGTTGAACATGCTGATTCTGATATGTATGATAGTGATGAGTTTATTACAGACCCTAACATCCCTACAAGGCCAAAATGGGCAGCCAAGACACTACATGCAGCAGGAGAGCTAGCTGGGGATCCCAATGACCCAAGGAGGACTAGATCTCAATTTGAGAGTGGTCTGTGCATGAAGGATCCTATGTTTGCTGAGAAATGATATTTGATGGTGGAATCAGATCCTCAAACATATGAAGAAACAGTAGGAGATCCAATATGGAAAGCAGCCATGAAGGAAGAGTTCAGCTCACTCCAGAAGAGCAACACATGGGAGCTAGTGGATCTTCCCCCAGGGAGGAAGTTAGTTCATTGTAAGTGGGTCTACAAGACCAAATTTTATGCTGATGGTTCACCTCTGAAGTACAAGGATAGATTGGTATCCAAGGGATACTCACAGGTTCATGGCATAGATTACAATGAGACCTTTGCACTAGTGGCAAAGATGGACTCCATCAGGCTAGCCTTAGCCATTGCAGCCTCAAAGCAATGGGAGGTACATCACATGGATGTAAAGTGTGCCTTCCTGAGTGGAGATCTCACTGAAGAGATATATATGCAGCAGCCTCAAGGATTTTGTACTAACCCTTCTCTTGTGTGTAGGTTGAGAAATTCATTGTATGGGCTAAAGCAAGCCCCCAGGGCTTGGTATGCCAAGATTGATAGCTTCTTGCTATCACTGAATTTTGTTCGGTGAAAATAAGATCCAAATGTCTATTTGAAGTTAATTAATGGTTCATTAATGATCATTGTGTTATATGTTGATGACCTTCTCATTACAGGAAGCTCAAAGGATGAGATTGCTTCCTTGAAGGGTGCAATGAACCAAGCCTTCTCCATGACAGACTTGGGGCTCTTAAGCCAATTCTTGGGGCTTGAGATTGCTCAAACCAAAGCTGGAATAAAGGTGCACCAGTCCAAGTATGCCTTGGATTTGCTGAACAAATTCAGAATGAAGGAATGCAAACCAAGCAAGACTCCTTTCCTTTCAGGAGTGAAGCTAGAAGAAGCTGATTCTTCACCTATGGTAAACAATACACTATATAGGAAATTGATTGGATGTTTGTTGTATATTACACATAATAGACCTGATATTTATTATGCAGTAAGTGTGGCTTCTAGATACATGGATCAGCCTCATGAGATCCATTGGAAAGCAGCCAAAAGGATCCTTAACTTTGTTCAGGGAACAAGGACACATGGGATCTTCTATAAAGCAAAATCTGATCTTGATTTGATTGGATTTATTGACAGTGATTGGGCAGGTGATAGCACAAATAGAAAGTCCACATCAGGATATGTGTTCATGCTTGCAGAAGGGCCAATCAGCTGGTCAAGCAAGAAATAGAGTGCCATTGCACTCTCATCTACAAAAGCAGAGTACAGAGGAGTTGTTAATGCAGCAACTCAATGTTTATGGTTGCGGGGTTTACTTGGAGAGTGTGGCTTCGAATCAGAGTAATCAACTACCATCTACTGTGATAACCAGAGTACCATTCGAATCTGCAAAGATCCAGTTCAGAAGCAGAGAACCAAACACATTGAGATCCATATGCACTACATCAGAGAGCTTGTGCATGATGGCACCATTCACCTACTCCCCTGTTCATCTTCAGAACAAGTAGTTGATATCTTCACCAAAGCATTTTGTGAGAAGACCTTCAGCAATATCAAATCACTGCTAGGGATTGCTGATCATGCTGTGAAGCATGAGTGAAGACAATATTTCTAAATTTTGTTTTACAGTCCATGTTTAAGGGAGGATTTTCCCATGTGGTTTTTGCCTCTTTCCTTGTTTAAATGGACATGCAGTATGTAAAGGGTGACTCATCCTTGTTGCTAGGCCCTATAATTTTCTGATATATTACTCATAAGTCAGGCTTAAGGGGGGGTGTTAGAATAATCGACCCATATTTAGCTACCTTAGACATTAATTTAATTATTTTTGTCTTATTTTCCTAGTTCATGTGTCCCACCTTATGCAAGTTGTCATTTACCTATCCATAGTGGTAAAAATTTCCTTATTTGACTCATGTAGCACTTGGGAAACCTCAAGGAATAAAATCTGCTTTATTCCTAGCCTCCTAAGCGCCCTTCTACTTTTTCTGCTTTATTGCCTGCTTTTTCAGTGCTTTAAGGCAATTGGGAAAGTTTGACTAGGTGAGGTTAACTAGTTTTTTGTCCTCCACATCCTCCACTCTTTTCTCCTTTGAAAAGCATGTATGAGTTGTCATTCCATCACTCTTTAGCTTGCCTAAGTGCTTTTTCCAATTCGTGAGCTCCATGACTGATTTGGAATCTACTTTATGCACCTATGGGGGATTTGCTTATTTTTAGTAAGCCTGCTTTTGACTAGATTCGAATTGCCTCCTCATGCATTCGAATCCATTATGTAATTATTTAATGCAGCAACCTATAATGTTACAGGGTTGGCTATTGTACACTTATTCAATACAGTTTAGTGTTCAGCTCCATATTCAGTCTCGTTTGTGAGTGATTTTGCAAGTTCAATTGATAATTGTTGTGAGTAAAATTGTTCTATCACGCACATTAATGGATGATCTGACTCTTAGAGGAGTAATATTGCCAACATATTTGGCATCATTATTGCCGGATTTAGTCATAATGGTGATCGAAGATTTGGCAATGATGAGTTTAAATTGGAAATGGTTATAAAAAGCATGCGAGACGCGGGAGGATGGCATTGCTTAGTTGAGTGAGCAGAGTGCGAATTGTGCATTTGTGTTGTGAGCTTTCTGTGAGTTTCCAAGTCGAAGGTTAGAGTTTTCGGGTGCATTGTGAGGTTTATGAAGTGAGTCATGTTGAGTGAACCTGGTACAATTGAGATTTCCAGTGAGCTAGAGTCCCCAATTCATCCCACGGTTGTTGAAGAAGAAGTTATGAGCATGCTAGTAGGCTCGTTGTCTATCCCCAAGAGGAAACGGTAGGCTCAGAAGCCTAGTTCCACACCGCCGTAGAAGAGGCACACCTGCACATCGACGAGAGTGCAAGGAGAAGGAACTGCACAGACCAAGCCATCGAGCTCGAGAGCTGTAGAGTCTATGATGCCTCGGGGTGTCTTTGTTCATGATATTTTGGGGTATTTCGCTCCTACGCATTCGGGAGCAAAGCCGAGGTAGCCGAAGAAAATTTAGAAGTATCTGCCAAAATTGTTGCCGCTGCCGGAAGGGATGATGTGCTCGGTTGACATCATCCCTGCCTTGATCAGGTTGAAATTAAAAGACCATGAATTGCTGTTACTCAAATATGTCTGGGTTGATCCCTACGAATCAGTCCCGATAGTGCTTGGTGCCCTAATTCAGCAGATTCCTCAACCTTGGGAGAGTGGATTAGACCAATCTAGATTGTTGGGGCTCATAAATATGCCTCATTTTGGGCGACTAAATGAAGCCCATGCGTGTGTTAAAAATTTTTTGCCATGTTTTCATGGGGGGATGCTTTGGTTGAATATGCCCATCCCTGTTACATTAGACTTAATCGCGAGCATCACAGGCTTGTCAAAAGCATGGGAAGGTCCAACGAAGTATCTCCATGGGAGGGATACCAACAAGAAACTTGCTAAGCAGCTGAAGGAGCACTTTGGCCTACAACGGGATGGCCGCGCCTACCATATTGATAGCATCAACTCACAAGCGATGCATATCAGCGCACAGATTCTGGCAAGCAAGGTTGTTCGAGGAAATCGAGGGGTCCAATGCAATTCTAAAGTTGTCACATGTGCCCAGAAGTGTGCTAAGGGAGTGCAAATGAATTGGTTTTTGTTTTTGCCAAACCAGTTGCTAGAAGACGCTCTTGCTGCTCAGTCTAGGAGACCATTTTCATATAGTTGGTTGTTGATCCTTATTACCCTCGTCGTCTAGATGGAACCTAAAGACTATCAACCAATGACAGTTGATGCGGAAAAGGTGTGTCGAGGAGCACAATATCAGAACTTATGGTGGGTTGAAGAGTCCAACCGACAGGTGGACTGTTCCATTCATTTTTTGGTCTATTGAGAAGTGCTACAGGCCACAGCCGTTGCCGTTCCCTGAGTTTCTCCTTATGCAGTGACCAAGTATCATCGACTCATCCAGTTTTCCATTGGGCCCCACTCTATTTACATTCAGGCAAGGTGGGACCCCGACCGACAGTGGATACCTTTGGATTACAAAGTCACGATGGAAGAATTGGATGCTATTGTTCAAGATTGGCTTGCTAAATGGTGCAACCTAGTGATTCAGGAGGAACTGTCTAAGGAGCTGCCACATGATGCCCCAGAAGAGCCTTCCCAGAAGGAACTGAGTATTCACGACTCTGACAATGAGTCGTCGATAGACCTGGAGGTTGAAGCACAACACATGTGGGAGGAGACTCGCACCAAATGGTGCCAAGAATATGATGTAGGAAGTGGTATCCGGTAGGGGATGGAGGACCAACTGCAATGGCTCATCAAAGCGGTCACTGACTCCTTTGAGGCTGCGACACAAGCGATCCAAGAGTCGAACCATGAATAATTCGGTGTGGTAAGAGATAGATTAAATTCCATTTTTTGTTTCCAGTCAGACATCTACGAGACCTATGATGCAGTACACCTCGTCGATCAGTACTGAGCCTCAAGCTAGGAAAGTGCAAGTTCCCCCGACTGCGATCGATGTGGGAAATGAGGAATTAGACTAGTTGCTGCGACCGATAAAGAGCATGGCTTTGGTTATGAACAAGTTATCTTCTCTGGCATTAGTGGAGCTGCAGCATGTTGCCGCCCTAGAACTGGCGGACCGATAGAAAGTGTTGACTGAGGGATATGACCAGTCATAGAGCGCAGTTGAGAAGTTGTAGAAAGAGGCGGAGCTGCATCTGGTCCGGGTGCAGCTAGCGGAAGAAAAAGTGTGAGAAATAGATGCATTGAAGGTGGTGCAGGCTGAGCTGCAATGTAAGGCTACTGAGGAAATTACTGAGCTCAAGAAGGTGCAAGACCGCCTTATTGTTGAACAAGAATAGCTATGTGCCAGATGCGGTGAGGTTGAGCAAGCTATCACTGAGGTTTGTCAACATATCTTTGAGAGCACGTCCGAGCTCACCCCAGTCGATAAGGCCAAGTGATTGGGGAAAACTATTGTCCAGCTCCAAGACACCAACCTGCTACTCAATTCCTTGGTCCAACCTACGATGCTGCCAGAGCAGGTTGCTGAAAGGAAGGATTCCATTGAAGAAATCACGACTCAGTTCGAAACCATGGAGCAAGAGGCCAAGACAATTATGGAGGTGACAACGCAGTTTTGGCAAAGCGTTGTCTAGGATGAGTAGCTTGATCAATTGACAGCGCATGTGCAAGAAGTTGAAGGCCAGCTGACAACATTGAATAAATCGTTGCGAGCGATGCCGTTGATGGTGCAGATCACCCTGGCCGAGGAATTGAAGGATCTTCAGCAGCAAGCCACCCATGCCTAGGAACGCCAACAAAAGTGCCATGCTCAACTAGATGAATTTCAAGAAATTGGTGGACATTTGGCGGTTAAAGCAGTCACCATGCTGTAGGCGATGCAAGAGAATTGACAAATGGTTGACAGCAAGGCCAAAGAAGAGCACCTGGTGCAATAGGATTTGGATAATTGTCAGAGTGTTGCCACCAAACTTTAGCTTTAGGTTCGTGAGATTGTGCAACAGTTCGAAGATTTCAAGGCACGAACGTCGACATATACCCTGTCAACTTGACGTGGCTCAGGGATGAGCCACAAGACTGTGTTGGGAGCCTGTTGGCAGGGGATTTGGTAAGTGAGTTGCACAGCGTCGCAGCAGCTATGCAAGCTCACACGGTACTATGCAAGGCCAGATCAACGCGATGGGTGGAAAAATAACTGTTTTGAATATTTAATAGACTATTTGACCAAGTTTTATCACCACAAGTCATTAGCAGTTATAAGTTAGTTAGAAGTGGACCTTCAATGTAAAGGCGCAAGCCTATATATAGAACTAGTTTTGCAATTGAATATATATCAGATTGATCGACAACCTTATGATTATCGCATGAGGTCTAGTGCAATCTGGTTTTTGAAGAGTTGTCTGTTGTATCTCAAAGATTCTCAAAGATGGAACTCCTTTACCCAACAAATATGGAACTCCTCAATGGCTAAAGGATTTCCATTGTTGAGTAAAGGAGTTCCATTCTCATTGGTGCTTATAACTGAACTCCTCTATTAATAGTCGAAGTGCTTTTATTGCCTTTTTGCGATGTACCCAGTTTTGTGTCCAGACAATCATTTATTTGACATTGTACTTTATTTCTTTCATGAGCAGCTTCATCAAGTATTGTACTTCGTTTTGGCATTCAAGAACTGAACTGATTTGAGCAGTGTCATCAAGTATTATACTTCGTTTTGGTATTCATGAATTGAAAAAATACATTATTATAAAGTGACAGTGCGCAACACAGACCTGGATGAATTATGATCATCTTACCAAAAACATCTTTTTAGCTCCTTATAAAAGGTCGAAGAAGATTCATATATATTTTTCCACTTATCAACTTATTAGTCCTTTGAGTAACTTTGTTTTTCATTAGTTTGGAAGCTTCAATTGCAATTCTAACAATGATTTTCATTAGTTTGGAAACTTCAATTGCAATTCCAGATTTGAGATTTGATGATTTTATATGTGAAATCTCATTATCCACTCCACTGTAACAATCAGTATTTTATAGAAATGAATCAGAGGGCAAAAAGAGGTTTAAGCAGAGGAACTTAATCATCATTTTCTTTGATCTCATATTTTCGAGCTCGCAAGCACGAAAGACTATACAAACTTTTTAAATTTTTAAATATTGTTTTGAATATTGAAAATAACCATTAAACTTATAATGTATGTATCTAGCCATAACTTCAATTCAATACATCCATGGCACATGGAAGATAATCAACAAACATACCATAACACCAAAGGAATTAACAACTATACCATAACATCAAAGGAATATAGATTCACATCGGAATCATTGTTTTAAAAATATATACTTTTCAATTACTATCTAATAATTTTAAATTTATTAAGATATTTTTTAAATTAATGAAAAGTAATAATGAATTTTTACTATTTATTGCTTTTTATATATGTGTTTATTACTATTTTCTTATAACTTTAATTTAAAATTTTGATGAATTTTGACTTTTAGTAAATATCTAGACCATTCTTATTTTTTAATAATGATTTTTTTAAAATAATATTTTGTTGAAGTTTAGAATCTTTTCAAGGCATTTTATTAAGATTGAAAATTTTTAAATTATTAAAAATTTGTTTTTAAATTTTTTTAAATTATTTAGTTAAAACATAGAGATCTTTTTTATTTTCTAAACTAAGGTTAATGACCTCCTTATATCCAAATCCTAGGCTCTATCAAGCGCCTATAGGGATTAAATCTCTCGAGGTGCAAACCTCTCCTCGAATAACTCCTTGGGTGCAAAACCCGAGAAGAGGTTTGCATCTCCATAAATTTGATCCCTCTCGGCTCTTGATAGAGCCTAGGATTTGGATCTAGGCTGGTTTTATTCCAATCTTGGTAAATAAACAAAAAAATATATATCAATTCATATATTATTCTACTCGAAGATGAACAAAACTCGCCATACCTACTTGGGCGGCACTTCCATATGATGATGATTAATATAACATTTACAATGATATCTTACATATTACAAAATATGGTTATGCAAATTAATATTACTTGGAGTAGAGGTTGAGACTTATTCTACTTTAGTTGTTTTATCTATTTCAAGTATGTTAGATATTAACGAAGTTAGATATTAGAAGAGTTGATACTTATAAAATTTATTTTAAATTTTTATATATCGGCGAGAAGGATCTAATTTTTTAAGGTGTACATTTTTTTACCGTTTGGATTCCTTTCCGTACTCGATAGACCCGAGTTTAAAATGGATTTATGCTAATTTATTTATTTTTTATATTTTATTTAAGTGGATATGTGATTTATGTTTTTATTTTTTATTTTTATTTATTTATTTATGTCATCTAGCATAACTTGACTAACTTGGTAGGATCACTCTCATACTGGGTTGGAGAGCACCTAGCTTCTCTCGATGCGATGATGATGATTCATATAAATTTTTATAATGATATCTTGCATTTGTATTACTGGCATAGATCCATCTTAAAGGTGGTTCTACCAAGTGTCGAGAGGAATCAAATCTCTTGTGGTGCAAACCCTTTCCCCTCTATCGAATCCAATACTCAACCATTTCGTCTTCAACAGAATATGTGTAGTTGAAAGGAAGTTTGTCGTGGATTATCATGCTACAAGGTATCCCTGCACATTATTGCACACTACAATGGATGATAGGTCAAGGGGTATCACTTCATATATTTGATTGCGCATGTAATATTTGTGGTAGTTAATATCATATCGTTATGGAAATGTATTAATACTCTTATTACTTGTGCAAATCAATTTGTTACCTTCGCAAATTAGTTCCATATCCCAACAAATTAATTGTTACAGTGGATGGCACATGTATTTGTGCATATTATTGTAGTCTCTGGAAGCATTGAAAATGATAATATTGTTGCAGTGATCAAGAGGGAAGGTAATGTTTGTATTAGGTCATTAATTATATGTATCCCCTAGGTATTAATCCATACTGTTACAGTCTGTGCATCCACTGAAAATGATAATATTGTAGCAATGAACTAGTAGGTAATATTTGTATCATATCATTAATTATCAATTATCTGGATATATAAAGTATTATTTGCATTACATTGATATACTTTGTTTGCATTACAATGATATCTAGATAGCCCGGGTATTATTTGCATTACAAAGTTGGTTGATATAATTTTCAATGCAACAAATGGAGCATTGATATATTATTTGCAAGTATTTTTTTCCTTAGCGCAAATGGAGAATATGTTTAAACAACTTTAAACAACCCTAACTCCAGGGTGAAAACATGAAGTTGGGAAACATTTTTTCTTATTTTTTGACAAAACAAACTGCAAAATTTTATGTTTTTTCAACTTCAACCCCTTCAAACCGATATCTTTCTTAGGAATTTTATCTTGAATTAAACACACAAGTTTTAGAGAATTGAATTAGCTACGTACTCATATTTGTTTTTATAAAAATTATCGACATATAGTGGGGAAAATTTGACGTCCACCAATGACATATACTTTAAAATTTTAAGTATGAAGAATGAGTGACCTGTGTGCACCACATTATTCTTAGAGATAGTTATTCATTTTAGGGAATTTTTTTTATAAACATAATCTAAACATATTTAACTTGTGCATGGACTATATTTTGAGGTTTTTTGGACTTGAGAACTATTCTTTATTATTTATCTAAACATCATAAGTTCATAAAATGGTGCATTACCAAGACACATTGGTGAGCTTCAATTTTCTTTTTAGTGTGACTCTTATAGGAAAAACTAAAAGTACCCTTTTGAAGAGGACAAGGCAATTATGATCTCCATGAAGATTTCAAATTTTTTGGTGTTGTCTTTGTTATGATATTTTTTAGAATAATCAACCCATAGTTATCTACCTTAGACATTAATTAATCCATTTTTGTCTTATTTGCCTAGTTTCCAATATTCCACTCTATGCAAGTTGTCTTCCACATGTCCTAGAAGTCAAAATTGCTAAAACTGAGTCATAGGGCACTTGGGAAACCTCCTGGAAACCATATTTAGCAGTTCTTCTTTATTCCAGATCCTCCCTAGCACAAATCTGCTTTTTCTACTAAGTTGCCTGCTTTATTGATGTTTGAGGCAAAAGATAAAGTAAGACTAGGTGTAGTTGACTTGTTTTTTGCCCTCATCATCCTCCATTATTTTCTCCTAATAAAAGCATGTATGAGTTGTATTTCCATCACCTATTAGCTTGCCTACTTGAATTTTTCAAATCGTGAGCCTCTAGGTAGATTTGGAAACTGCTTTATGCACCTATGGGGGGTTTGACTAGATTTAGTAAGCCTGCTTTTGACTATTTCGAATGGCATCCTTATGCATTTGAATCTCTCATGTAATTATATATTGCAGTAGCCTATGAATTCATAAGGTTGGATATTGTACACTTATTCAATACAAATTAGTGTTATGCTCCAATTTCAGTCTCCTTTGTGTGTAAATTTGCATGTTTGATTAGCAATTTTGTGAGTGAAATTGTTCTATCACTTGTGTTCAATTTCCACATGGTATCAGAGCCTTTGTAGATCAATTTATCTCCTTCCATATTGCTATTGTAGGTTCAACATCTTGACTGGGAGTATTCTGCTAGTTGAAGGGCACAATTCAGAGCTATGGATCATCTCAAAAGATCATCTTGACTCCATTTAATTTCTTTGAATGGAAAGCAGAGATGGAGATAATGTTGAGAGAGAAGGGTCTCTACAGGGTGACTATGGAAACTGAGGTAGAGCCCAATGCAGTTGCAGAGAAAATTAAATGGCACAACAGGAGGGATGAGGCCTGTGGTCTTCTGTGTTTGAGCATATCCAGAGACCTCCTCTTCCATCTTGATGGATTGACATCACCTAATGAAGTATGGGATAAGCTTGTAGAACTTTTTGGTAAGGCATATGAGATGAGAGGACATCAAATCGATTATGAATTGATCTCTTTGAGTCCCAACAGCTTCGAATCCATGCAACTCTACTTTTCCAAGTTTAAAGCCCTTGTTTTGCAGCTAAAACAATGTTGAATTGAAAAGAAGAAAGAGCATCTAGTTTATACTCTCGAAGCTTGGCTTTGACTATTCAGTGTTTGTTTCGAACTTCCATGCCACCAAGTTGACAGCTCGAGCGTGGAAGATGCCTAAGCTTGCAGAGTTCATGGAATCCCTCACACAAGAACAAGATAAACTGGTGATGATGGGAACCATCAAACCTTCCAAAGACCAAGATTTGGTTTCTAGAGATTCGAGGGTGGATTCAAAAGGAAAGAAGAAAGCTAAGAAGCCACCTGAGAGATGACTCTCTCACTGACAGTTTTGGCAAAGGAAGGATTGATCTTGACCATGGTAAGTTCAGTAATGTATTGTATGTTCTAGGTCTTACCTCTAACCTCTTTTCAGTGTATCAGATGACCCACACAGGGTCTCCAAAGAAGGTCATATTCTCCCCTGATGATGTTGAGATCATAGAGATCTCAAATGGTAAAGTCATTACAAAAGGATTTGTAGATCACACTTCGAAGGTATACATGTTTTCACATTTTCTGCCCTACTCAAACCCCTCTGCTCTTCTGATTCATGCTAATGAGGCAAGCAAGCTCTGGCATGAAAGATTTGGCCATCTTAACTATAAGTATATTTCTGATATAAGTGAAAAAGAAATGGTCATAGGGTTACCAAAGATTAAATTTTCCAAGGGAGTCTGTCAAGGTTGTATCCTAGGAAAACACCCAAAGCATAAATTTGAGAGAGCTAGTCATGAGAGAACCTTTGCACCTCTTGAGTTGATCCACAGTGATGTTGCTGGTCCATTTCCTCATATGTCAATGAGTCAATCCAAATATGCATTGACCTTCATATATGACTTTTCTAGGTATTGTTGGGTTTACTTCCTGAAGCACAAGTCTGAAGTTTTTGGCCTCTTCAAAGTCTTTAAGGCTTTGGTTGAAAACCAATCTGGGAGGAAACTCAAGATCCTTAGATCTGACAATGGTGGTGAGTATGTCAAATTTGAGTTCGTTCAATATTGTGAATATGCAGGTATTCAGATGCAGCATTCAATCCCTTACACACCACAACAAAATGGTGTTACTGAGAGAAAGAACAAATCACTGAAGGAGATGGCAACCTATATGATGGAGGTTAAGACTTTGCCACCAAAGTTTTGGGATGAGACTATAAACTGTGCATCCTATATCCAAAATAGGGTGCCTCATAAATACCTTGATGGTATGACTCCTTTCGAAGCTTGGAGTGGGCACAAGCTAGATGTGACCCATTTCAGGATTTTTGGCTCAAAGGCTTGGGCCAGAATTCCAACTGAAAAGAGAAAGGCTTTGCAGCCCCAAAGCCAAGAGTGTCTATTTGTTGGGTACTCTGAAGATTCAAAAGGGTACAAGCTGATCAATTTGAGCACAAAAAAAGCCTTCATTGAAAGGAGTGTTGAGTTCCAAGAAGAGCCTTTAGCAACAGTTGAAGTTGGAGAGTCTTCTTCACCACCAGAACCATTGAATGAAAGTGAAGAGATAAATGAGTTTGCTAATTCTGATATGTCTGATAATGATGATTTAATTACAGATCTTGACAGTCCTACAAGACCAAAATGGGAAGCAAAGACCATTCATGCAGCTGGGGAACTAGCTGGAAATCCTAGTGATCCTAGGAGGACTAGATCTCAGTTTGAGAGTGCCCTATGTATGAAAGACCCTTTGTTTGCCGAGAAATGCTATCTTATGGTTGAATCAGACCCACAAACATATGAAGATGCAACACATGATCGAAGATGGTAAATAACCATGAAAGAAGAATTCATCTCACTCTAGAAGAACAACACTTGGGAACTAGTTGATATTCCCCCAAGGAAGAAGCTAGTTCAATGTAAGTGGGTTTTCAAAACTAATTTTGTTGCTGTTGGTTCACCTTTGAAATATAAGGCAAGATTGGTAGCTAAGAGCTACTCATAGGTACATGGTATTGACTACAATGATGAGACCTTTGCACCAGTGGCAAAGATGGACTCCATCATGATAGCCTTAGCTATTGCAGCTTCAAAGTAGTGGGAGGTACATCACATGGATGTGAAGTGTGCTTTCTTGAATGGAGATCTTACTAAAGATATTTACATGTAGTGACTTTCTGCTATCATTGAGTTTTTTTTGATGCAAGTCTGATCCTAATGTTTATTTGAAGCTGATTCATGGTTCTTTGATGATTATTGTCTTGTATGTGGATGACCTCCTGAATACATAAAGTTGAAAGAAAGAAATCGCCTCCTTGAAGGATGCAATGAACCATGCATTTTCTATGGCTGATTTGGGGTTATTGAGCCAATTCTTGGGTCTTGAAATTGCTCAATCACAACATGGAATAAAAGTAAATCAGTCCAAGTATGCTTTAGATTTTCTGAACAAGTTCAACATGAAAGATTGCAAGACAAGCAAGACTCCCTTCCTTTCAGGAGTTAAGCTTGAAGAAGCAGGTTCTTCTCCTATGGTAAATAATACAATGTATAGGCAATTGATTGGGTGTTTGATGTACCTTACACACACTCAACTTGATATTTATTATGCAGTAAGTGTGGCCTCAAGATACATGGATCAGCTTCATGAGATCCATTGGAGAGAAGCCAAAAGGATCCTTAACTTTGTTAGGTAACAAGAGCTCATGGGATCTTCTACAAAGCTAAATCTGATCTTGATTTGATTGGGTTTACTGACAGTGATTGGGCAGGTGACAACATAGATCGAAAGTCAACATCAGGATATGTGTTCATGCTTTCTGAAGGAACAATCAGCTGGTCAAGCAAGAAACAGAGTGCCATTGCACTCTCATCTATAGAAGCAGAGTACAAACGAGTTGTAAATGCAACAACTCAATGTTTATGGTTGCAGAGGATACTTGGTGAGTGTGGCTTCGAATCAGAGTTTTCAACCATTATCTATTATGATAATCAGAGCACCATTCAAATATGCAATGATCATGTTTAGAGACAGAGAACCAAACACATTGAGATCCATATGCACTACATCAGACAGCTTGTGCACGATAACACCATTCACCTACTCTTCTGTGCATCTTCAGAACAAGTAGCAGACATCTTCACCAAAGTTTTTTGCGAGAAGACATTCAGCAATCTCAAATCACTGCCAGGGATTGCTGATCATGATGTGAAGCATGATTGATGACAAGATTTTCAAATTTTGTTTTACTGTCCATGTTTAAGGGAGGATTTTTCCACTGGGTTTTGCCTCTTTCCTTGGTTAAATGGACATGTAGTATGTAAAGGGTGACTAAGCCTTATTGCTAGGCCCTATAGTTTTCTGATATTTACTCATAAGTCAGGCTTAGAGGGGGGTGTTAGAATAATCAACCCATAATTATCTACCTTAGACATTAATTAATCCATTTTTGTCTTATTTTCCTAGTTTCCAATATTCCACTCTATGCAAGTTGTCTTCCACATGTCCTAGAAGTCAAAATTGCTAAAATTGGGTCATGGAGCGCTTGGGAAACCTCCTAGAAACCATATTTAGTAGTTCTACTTTATTCTAGATCCTCCTGTTTCTGCCTTTCACACACCTGGGTCACGTGGCACAAATATTCAAGCCACTCGGTGTGTCCTTGGGGGCAAGTCTCGAGTCAAGGTTGTCACCTTGTTCTTGACAACTCCATTTAGGCTCAACTCCCAACGAATCCAGGGGGGTAGACCCTATTAAGTTACTACGGAAAAATTATTTAGTATGGTGATGTTCAATTGAATGAGTTACTTAAGAGTTTGAAATTTAACCATAAACAACCATAGATGACAAGATACAAAATGAGCACACGAAAGCACAATGCTGAGACACAATATATATATAGAAAGAAAATAGCCAATGCCTTAAAATGGAGTCAAAAGATAATCAATGTACTTGCATGTGCTTGGAGCGAATGTTTTGTGATTGCCTCTTGGTACGTTTTAAGTTAATGTGAAATATGAGCTGATTAAAATTAGGCGAAGGGGTGGACTCCAGATATACCCGAGAGTACTTCGAGTATGTCCAAAAATAAACCTTCATGGATAACCGCAAGGGATATGTGGGCTGAATGGAGTCTCTGAGGCTATTGTTCACAATGCACCTGCAGGTGTAATAGAGATCGACGCCCCGAGGTCACTTTTTAGGAGTTCCTGCTTCCTTTGGGTATTTTGCCACCGTAATGGTTTGATCGAGGTGTTGGATTTTCACTTGATGGTTTGTCAATTTGGGAGAGTGAATCTTAACTATTCTAGTCACTCAGGTGATTTTGATGCAGATTGAAGGATCGGACAAACCGCAGCCAAGTGCAGAGCATACACACCATAGTCTTGTCAATTTTAGTAAATTTTAAGATAGGTGTTCTTGTTAAAAAAGAAAACCCTCCAGGAACCTGTTTCGATTCAAGTGGATCTCAATAGAGGAATAAAGGAGGGGTTAATTTTATTATAGCTGATGAAATAGTTGATGAAAAATAAAACAAATATACACAATGCCATAAAACAAATATACACAAATATACACAAATATACAAATATATCTTTATGAAATGATATTCTTTATGAAATTATAGATCTAAGTAGAAAGACTCTTATAAACTAGATCTAACAATATATATTCAATTCTTAGAACTAGATCTGATCATAAGAGGAAGAGACAGGTAACTGGAAGATTGACTTTTTAAAGAAAGGAGAAAAAGAGGAGAGAAGGTCGGCTCGTTGCTTGAATGGAACAAGCTGAAAGGAGGCCCTTTTGTGGAGTGATGAGGGATAGAGTCTTGAGATTATTGGGTAAGGAATGGCTTCAATCTTGATCCACACCTTCATCTAATCGGGAACCTGCAACTAGATAACACAAGCCTACAAAACACCTCGTGAGATCTGGATATAGATGTATAAAGCAACAAAAATGAAAGATCATGCAAAAATAATCTTATTTAAGCATATAACTGAAATTCTTGAGCATACATCATATGGATAAACAAGAGAAAGCAATCTAACTTTCCTAGTTTACACCCTTAATTGAATCAACCAAATCCTTGAAGCCAAAAAACGAAAGCAACACAGAAATTGGAAAGAAATTGCAGTTACCACATTAGCAGCATAACACTGAGAATCCACACAAACACATGCACTACACGGTATAGCGTCCAAAGATTCTTTATTCACATAGTATAACAGTATTACAATGGAAATAGCTCTTCAATCCAGCTCTAACTAGCTTGGAAGAGGCAGCTTGTGCTTTTATTTATACAAAAACCATGAGATCCAGCCCAGGGGGGGCGCAAATCCCAAGGAGACAAATCATTGCAGCTAAGGGAGAGTCAATTAATTCTGATCTGAAGCTGAAGTGAGCCTACTTGTCAACCAGGGGGCTGAATGAGCTGACACATCAACCCATAAACTGACACATCAGTCCACAGATCTTCCAGGAGAGCCCACACGTGTGGAGGAGAGAGAGAGGGCGCAATTCCCGATAAAGGCTACTGAAGATCAACTCTGGATCTGATTTGATCACCTGCTTCAGTCAAGGATTTGTTATATCTAGTCAATCTGGTTCATATCTGACTGATTTTAATCAAATTGGCTGAGAATCCCCTGATCTAGGATTCCGGATTTACTCCATTATTCATCAATTTATTAATTAAAATAATCAATAATTGATTTTTTGGGGATTTTTGACCTGAGTGATGGAAAATCAATCAAAACTAGGAAATAGTGGGTCCATGGGTTTACATGGTGCTCTTAGCTTGAAAATGAGCACCTACATGACTGAAACTGATTATTTGGCCCACTTTTATTACAAAATCATTTTTTCCAATTAAACTATTAAAAAATAGCCTAAGTTTTGGAAAAATTAAATTTTAATAAAAAACACTGAAAAAATAAAAAAATTGAAAAATTGAAAAAACCTAGGGGGACTTGGACATGTTCATATGACTCGACCATGATGCCTAGCATGTTTATACATTGACACATAGACTCTAATAACCTCAATAGGCCTAAATTCCAATCCAACCACCCCAACTTTGGAGGTATGGAGTGAAAAACTCAGAAATTATCAGTCGTTTATTCAACAACCAATAATAACCAAGGGAAAAGACACGCTGGGCTGATCGGATTGAAAAATAAAGTCTAAGAGGATAACTCTTTTACAGACACTATCATGCTAGAACATTTATTACAACTCCCCCATGGGGTATGAACATGTGATATAGTACAACAAGCACTTCCCAGAAGTACTTCCAAAGGTCTTTTGAAGTCCGAACAAGTTATCCTTGTCCGGTTCACTAGGCTCACTTGATAAAAAACCACTAAGTACAACTTAGGTGGTAACATTCTGGCTCCATCTAGGGACACATTCTTTGACTGATGTTCTATTCAAAGGAGAGGATGTGAGAACTCCAGAGTCTCTGGGTACTGCATAGCAATTAGAGTTTGTCAGTAACATGTATATATAAAAAATCAATTAGAAAGCAAACTAATGTACATAATTAGTCTATGATGTGTAAAAAGGGAATATTTTACAAAACTAATGTACAAAGGAAAATTTTCAAACATGTTACAAAATAACTATAATACAATAATATGATACATAAAATATAGAAATACATGCAGGGTAAGGTTTAGAAATTGGCCCTGAAACCACCGATGGAAATAAAGGCATCTTGAGGAGGAAAGCATTCACTGGAAGGCTCAACCTTTCTCCTTCTAGGTCATTTAGATAGAAGGGATTCATTCCTGCTATTTCATCGATGATGTATGGCCCCAACCATAAGCTATCGAGCTTTCCATGTTTCCCAGGTTTCTCTCGTCGTTTGTCCCAACGCAAGACTATGTCACCTACTTGAAAGGATCCTAGCCGGGTAGATTTATCAAAGGTTCTCTTGAGCTTATCTGATTTTTTGATAATCTGGTTGAGGGAATTTCTTCTATTCTCATCTAACTCGATCAATTGGTTTATTCTGTTTTGAATTGTCTCCTGATCTGAGCTGAAGGTCTGGAGAAGCTGATATACTAAAAGCTTTAAATGGACCGGTAAGATGACATATAGGCCATAGACTAGTTCGAAAGGGCTCCTCCAGCTTGAACTTTTCTTGGTGATTCTATCGACCCATAATGCTAATTTGATCTTGCTGTCCCAAGCCTTCTTATTTTTACCCACAATTTTCTTGATTATGGTCATTAAGTTCTTGTTACTTGACTCAACTAGACCATTTCCTTGGGGATAGTAATTGGATGAGTGGGATAGGATAATGTCATACTTAAAACAGAAGGATGACATCTCAGAGGAAACAAAGCACGGGCCATTATCCATGATGATTATGGCTGGTACATCGAATCTTGTGATAATCTTATCTTCTAAGAAATCCATGACTATAGCATCGGTTCCCTTCATGGTGGGTATTGCCTTTACCCACTTGGTAAAATAATTAGTGGTGGTAAGAATCCAAGAATAACCATTGCTCAAGTTATGTTTGAACTTACATATGAAATCAAGCCCCCACTGCTAGAAAGGGGCTTGGACTACTATTGGATTTAAAAGCAAGGATTTCATCTGTTGCTTTCCGGTGAATAAATGACACTAGGGGAAAAATCTAACAGCCTTGTGCACATCTGAAAATAGGTTCAGCCAATAGTAGCCTGCTCTAAGGATTTTATGGGCGGTTGTTCTTGCTGCAAAATGTCCACCAAAAAATCTTGAATGGAACTCAACCATGAGTTTTTTGGACTCAGGTTCATCGACACATCTAAGTATTAAACCATCGGGGTTTCTCCAACCCAAACCATATTTTGTTAAACAATACTTAGTTGCTTTTAACCTTAATGCTCTTCTTTTATGGCCAAGTAAGTGATTGGGGAATCTAAGGTTGCGGAGGAAAAATATGATGTCGGTGTACCAAGGGTGCTACTCTAATCTCTGAAGCTTGTCTGATACACTTTGTTCTGAATCACTGTTCTAGCAGATTATTCCTAAGGCCTTTTCATTTCCTTGGGTCAACATCTTTGAAAGACCCTGTCCCTTAATTAACTTAGTAGGTTTTATCTCCAAATCATATTCTTGAATCTTTGAAACCCACTTACCCCTGATTCCTAGACAATCCTTTTGAGACATGATATACTTGACAACTGCATGGGGTACATACCCAATGATTTTGGAGTAACCTACATAAGTTCTAAAACGTTTAAGGGACTTCACAAGAGCATAAGCATATTTCTCCATGGTGGTATACTTCAACTCTAAATTTTGCAAGGCTCTACTCATAAAGGCTATAGGTTGCTCTTGTCCCTCCTTATTCTTTTGAAGCAAAACACCGGCAATGGTGTCTTCTGAGGCAAAGGAAAATATCTAGAATTCCTTGGAATAATCTGGACTGATCAAGACCGGGGACATATATATGGCATTTTTGATAGATTTGAACGCAATTTTCCCTTCATCTATCCACTCAAACTTAGCATCGTTCTTTAATAACTTTTGTAGAGGTTTCATTAATTCTGCTAAATTTGGGATGAACCTTCTTATGAAATTTATCTCACCATTGAAAGACTGGAGGGATTTTAGATTCTGAGGCAAGGGGACTTTCTTAATGGCTTCAAATCTCTCAGGATCAACTTTGACACCATCCTTAGAAATGATGTGCCCCAACAACTTGACTTCATCAAATCCAAATATTGACTTGGCGGGGTTCAAGGAAATACCATATTTCTGACATCTTATAAAAACCTTCCTAAGATGACTTATGTGGTCAGATCTTGCTTTTGAAAAAATAGTTAAGTCATCTTGATATATTTCGATTATTTTTCCTATAAGTTCTTTGAAGGAAAAATCCATGGCTCTTTGGAATGTGGCACCAACATTCAATAAGCCAAAAGGCATTCTTAAAAATTTATAGGTACCCCAAGGTGTGGTGAATGTAGTCTTATGTTGATCCTCCTTATTTACCAACACCTGGTTATAACCAGAAAAGCCATCCAACATGGACATCATTCCTGATCCTGTTACTCTTTGAAGCAATGTTTCCAGGTCGGGTAATGGGTAATTATCTTTGAGTCATGATGTATTCAGATTTCTAAAATCTATACATATTCTAATTGACCCATTCTTCTTTCTGACAACAACTAAGTTGGAGCACCAAGATGAATGTCTTGTAGGTGCTATGATCCATGCTGCTAACATATTCTGAAGTTCCTTCTGCATAATGGGGGCCAACTTAGGATTTATTCGCCTAAGTTTTTATCAGAAAGGTTTGACCTTCTTAGCTTCTTCTGTGAGGGGAATAGTGTGTTGAAACATGTCTTCCCGATAGGCTTTAAGCCCATCATAACTAACGGCCAACACATCTCTATACTCTTTGGTTAAGTTGATCAAATTGTTCCTTTCCTTTTCCGAAGTACCTTTTCCAATTTTTATTAACTTGGGGTCCTTGTCAGTTCCTATGTTTATTTCCATATAATTCCCAATTTTAATTTCTTCTTTTTGTTTTTTATGATGATCCCGTCGATCAAAATTATTCTCAAAAGATATTAGGCTACTCAGGATTTGATTCCTTACATTATCCCCACTCTCCTGATACTCTTTACCCTCTTGTTGATAACTGATCTTGCAACCTTCAAACTCTTGTAGATTGTGGATGAATCTCAAGAGTTGCTCATCATCTTTAAACATCTGCTAGTGATCTATATTATCCGGAATTGAAGCTCTAAAATTAATTTCCATCTTTCCATTCCCACTAATCATTTCATCTGATGGCTGGAGGGTGGATGCTGCTACTGCCAATTTATCTGCTAACCCATCCATTTCCCTATGGATCTTTTGAATGTTAAGTGCATCAAACCAGTCCATAGTGTCCCATGTGGAATTCCTATACTTTCTTAGTTTGTCATTTTGGCATTGATACTGATTCTTAATCTGGAGGACAACTATATCTGAATCACCCTTTATGTTCAACATCATTATCCCCATATATTTAGCAGTTTCTAACCCTAGGAGCAATGACTCATACTCAGCTACATTGTTTGATGCTTCAAACTATAACCTGAAAGAAAAGTTGTAGACTTTATTTGAAGGAGAGATGATCACGATGCCCGCACCTTTACTGGCTTTGGAATAATCCCCTTCAAAGTACATTTGCCAAACTTCATCTATCTTTTCATTTTTAATGTTTTCTTTAATAGGGGCCATGAAATTTGACAAAATAGCATAGTTTCCAAAGTTATTAGTGAAATGAACAAATTCATTTCGGGCTTCTTAGGGTTTTCTACATGTCATTTCCTTAGCTCCTCTCTGTGGAGAATCATCCTAGTGTTTTCTGATGCAGGTATAGTAGCATATGTCCAATCCATTTGAATGTACCCACCAAGAGTTGCGGCCCATTTTCTGGATAGCAACATACCCCAATTATTTGGAACATCTATCACTACCACATCCATCGACATGTCAATATCAGGATACTTGGCCAACTTAACTTGTAAATTTAAGATTATCCCTACCACTTCAACTTCTCTTGCATCCATAGCACAAACATTGTGGTAGGGTCGGGTGACCCTTAGATTTAGCTGTTCCATTACTTTTCTTGTCATGACATTTGATGAAGCACCTAAATCTAACATGCAGTTATGAAGGAGAAGGTTATCAACTAAGAGGGAGACATAAAAAGGTGGGTGGTCTTCTCTTCTCGGATCAACACTGTTGAGGACTATAGGCATATCTATAGGTTCAATATGTTCAGCTTCAAATATAGCATTACTATTAGGAAGAGGATCCTCTTTGACAATATTATGAGCTTTACTTTGACTATCCTCTAAGGCTTTCAACAACTTTTCTTTTTGACCAGAAATTTTAAGGACATCAGTTGCATAAACATGAATCTTAGCATTACTTATCCATTCTCCCATATCAAAATTTGATTCAGGGATAACAGGAGGATCTGGGAGAGGAGGAGCGGTTACCTTTGGCTTGTACTGTTTCAATGGTGATGGCTTCTCCTTTCTTTGATACACTGCTCCCTTGAATCTAGCCTCCTTAATTTCCTTGATTGTTTCCAGAGAAGGCATTACACCATAAAAGTCGGAAAGGAGATCCTTCTCGTAACTGTAATCTGTGGCCTGCTGCCAATGCTGGTTTGATAAAGGGTAGGTTTGGCCTACCTTGTACACATGATCAGACTCGCCTGATGTTGTTTCCTGATTACTGACCTCGGCCATTCCATGTTCTATAACTTGGTTTGCGATATAACAAGTGCTTTCTTGGTCGAATTGATCACAAGGTCTACACCATGGAATGACTTCTTCTACCAGGTTAGTTGAGTCTAATTGGTTTGGAATCCTAGGTTCTTACCGAGGAGCTTTCTTCTGATACATCAGATTCTTTTTAGGCTGAATGTTCCTAGGTCCATTATTTCTTTCCATTGTGACTATTCTATTCTTAATATGATTCAATTGTGCAGAATGATTTGCCATGATTTGGTTTTGACTAGTAACCAAGTCTTTTATCATGTTAGTTACCTTTTCCATGGGGTCTTTAGAGGTTTCCTTTTCTTATAATTCAACGGATTTTCCCTTCTCTTTTTTGTATGAAGTGTTTCCCCTAGTGTAGCCTGGAATGTTGGATTTGCTTGAAGACTGCATATTATTTTCTATTTTCTCGGCCAATTCCTGAGCAGTTTTTAGATCGGCCGGATCTTTGTCCCTTAACTAGTACCTCAAATCACCAGTGAAAGCTTCGATGTAAGATATGAGGATAGAGGCATCCTTTGGCCTGATTTATTTAGGGAGGTCCGCAACCACACGCCTGAATTTAGTATTAAATTCATCAATGGTTTCATTCTCCATATCCTTTATGTTATGAAGGGCAGCAAGTAGATGTTTTGGTTCTTTCTTTTCCCCCCATTTCTTCTTAAAACCCTCTAGGAATTCATTAATAGTTTTATATGAATCATCACCAAGGTCGAAGTACCATTCCACAGCATTATCCTCTAAGGATAAAGCAAAGAGCTTCATTTTTAAATCTTCATGGTTATGGGCAGCATCATTGCAGTAACTGACTAGGTGCTTTTCAAACTTTCGGATATTAGACTTGGCAGTGATGGCATTATTTCCCTGGAATATGGGGAGCTTCTTGATAGCATCATTTGGAATGTCATGAGGATTACCTGCTATCTAAGAAAAGTCAAGGGGTTTGTAAAATTCTGTCATTTCTTGAGATTGAAAGGTATGACTCTCTACAAATATGTGATGGATATCTGAGAGGGATTGGTCTCCTAAATTTTCAAGGTTTCTACGAGAAGTCTGCCTATTCAATCTTTCCTTAATAAACCTTTTTGGATCAGGGAGAGGATTGAATATTTGTCGGTGGTTTCTTTGGGTATAAATTTTTTAAGGGATGTTAGACAGTGGAGTCGCTTGATGGATCGAGTTTTATTTTTTATGTTTTTTAAAAACTAGATCAATCAAAAGTTTTTATCTTTTTAGTTGTTTAGAAAAAAGTTAAGCTAAGTCGTACTCAGGAATAAAATGATTTATCCCCAGCAACAATGCCAAAAAGTGTTACCTCCTTTCACACACCTAGGTCACGTGGCAGAAATATTCAAGCCACTTGGTGTGTCCTTGGGGGCAAGTCTCGAGTCAAGGCTGTCACCTTGTTCTTGACTCCTCCGTTTAGGCTCAACTCCTAACGAAGCCAAGGGGTGTAGACCCTATTAAGTTACTAAGGAAAAATTATTTAGTATGGTGATGTTAAATTGAATGAGTTACTTAGGAGTTTGAAATTTAACCATAAACAACCATAGACGACTAGATACAAGATGAGCACACGAAAGCAGAATGTTGAGACACAATATATATATAGCAAGAAAATAACCAGTGCCTAAAATGGAGTCAAAAGATAATTAATGTACTTGCATGTGCTTGGAGTGAAAGTTTTGCGATTGCCTCTTGGTACATTTTAAGTTAATGTGAAAATATGAGTTGATTAAAATTAGGTGAAGGGGTGGACTCCAGATATACCTAAGAGTACTTGGAGTATGTCCAAAACTAAACCTTCACGGATACCCACAATGAATATGTGGGCTGAGTGGAGTCTATGAGGCTATTGTTCATAATGCACCCATAGGTGTAACAAAGATAGGCACCCCAAGGTCACTTTTTAGGAGTTCCCGCTTCCTTTGGGTATTTTGCCCCCGTAATGGTTTGATCGAGGTGTTGGATTTTCACTTGATGGTTCGTCAATTTGGGAGAGTGGATCCTAATTATTCTAGTCACTCAAGTGCTTTTGATGCAGCTTGACTGATCGAACGAACCGCAGCCAAGTGCAGAGGATACACACCGGAGTCTTGTCAATTTTAGTAAATTTTAAGATAGGTGTTCTTGTTAAAAAGGAAAACCCTCCAGGAACCTCTTTCAATCCAAGTGGATCTCAATCGGGGAATCAAGAAGGGTTTAATTTTATTATAGCTGATGAAATAATTGATGAAAAATAAAACAAAGATACACAATGCCGGTTTTCTAATTAGTCCTACCACGCATCTCTTTCCCCTTTCGGATCAATCGGGAAGTCGTGGGGTAAGTATTAAAATTAATTTGAAACCTCAGATATGGAATATGGAAATGATTATAAATAAAAGTATACTACCCTATATATTATAACTACGCTAGCTTAAAAAAAAGATAAACGAAAAGCAAAAAAAAAAGATACGGACGCAAATCCCCCCAGGGGGGATGGTGAATAGGCTCAAAAGAGCCTATTCGAAAATATTTTTTTCTTTTTATTAGCAGTATTTTACAATATCAGCAAATTGAAATTGATTCACTTTGGTCCTAGTTATCTGGGATCCAAAGGCTTACAACAAGCTTGTAACAAGCTAAACTCAAAACACAGCGGTGGGGGAAGCTTCTGGGAAGCTCTGGTTCGTCCAAGAGTCGGAAAATGGGAAGAGTATCCTTCTCTTTTTTGTTAGACCTGCTGAAAAAAAGCGAACAATTATAATCAAATGTGCCCAAACACAATTTAAAAGTTTTTTGGGTCACCACGCTAGTTACCGAAAAAAAACTAAGTAAAAAATTATTAAAAGGGGCTAATCTAGTTTTGCAAAAAGGAACCAAGGAAAGCAAGCTTTCCTTGGGATCTTGGCTTGCTGTTTGGGAAGCCAATGAGATATGCACTTTTCTTGCAGAATTTAAATCTTTGAAGAATGAAAAAAGAAACTACCTTATGAGCAAGCTTTAGATCTATGCTTTAACTACTTGCAAAAAAGGAAATTCCTACACCTAGATCTATCTTTATGAAATTATAGATCTAAGCAGCAAGACTCTTATAAACTAGATCTAACAATATACATTCAATGATTAGAACTAGATCTGATCATAAGAGGAAGAGACAGGTAACTGGAAGATTGATTTTATTTAAAAAGGAGAAAAAGAGGAGAGAAGGTCGACTCGTTGCTTGAATGGAACAAGATGAAAGGAGACCATTTTGTGGAGCGCTGAGGGATAGATTCTTGAGCTTATTGGATAAGGAATGGCATCAATATTGATCCACACCTTCATCCAATTGGGAACCTAGAACTAGATAACACAAGCCTGCACAACACCTCGTGAGATCTGGATATAGATGTATAAAGCAACAAAAATGAAAGATCATGCAAAAATAATCTTATTTAAGCATATAATTGAAATTCTTGAGCATACATCATATGGATAAATAAGAGAAAACAATCTAACTTTCCTAGTTTACACCCTTACTTGAGTCAACTGAATCCTTGAAGCTAGAAAATGAAAGCAACATAGAAATTGGAAAGAAATTGCAGTTACCACATTAGCAGCATAACACTGAGAATCCACACAAACACATGCACTACACGGTATAGCCTCCCAAGCTTCTTTATTCACAAAGTATAACAGTATTACAATGGCAACAGATCCTCAATCCAGCTCTAACTAGCTTGGAAGAGGCATCTTGTGCTTTTATCTATACAAAAACTAGGAGATCCAGCCCAGGGGGGGCACAAATCCCAAGGAGACAGATCACTGCAGCTGAGGGAGAGTCAATCAATGCTGATCTGAAGCTGAACTAAGCCTACTTGTCAACTGGGGGGCTGATTGAGCTGACACATCAACCCATAAACCGACACATCAGTCCACAGAGCTTCCAGGAGAGCCCACACACGTGGAGGAGAGAGAGAGGGCACAATTCCCCATAAAGCCTGCTCAAGAACAACTCTGGATCTGATTTGATCACCTCCTTTAGTCAAGGATTTGTCAGATCCAGTCAATCTGGTTCAGATCTGACTGATTTCAATCAAATCGACTGAGAATCCCCTGATCTAGGATTCTGGATTTGCTCCATTATTCATCAATTTATTAATTAAAATAATCAATAATTGATTTTTTGGGGATTTCTGACCCGAGTGATGGAAAATCACTCAAAACTAGGAAATAGTGGGCCCATGGATTTACATGGTGCTCTTAGCTTGAAAATGAGCACCTACATGACTGAAACTGATTATTTGGCCCACTTTTATTACAAAATTAATTTTTCCAATTAACCTATTAAAAAATAGCCTAAGTTTTGGAAAAATTAAATTTTAATAAAAAACACTAAAAAAATAAAAAAATTGAAAAATTGAAAAAACCTAGGGGGACTTAGATATGTTCATATGACTCGACCATGATGCCTAGCATGTTTAGACATTGACACATAGATTCTAATAACCTCAATAGGCTTAAATGCCAAGCCGACTACCCCAACTTTGGAGGTATGGAGTGAAAAACTTAGAAATTATCAGTCGTTCATTCAACAACCAATAATAACCAAAGGAAAAAACACCTTGAGTTGATCGAATTGACAAATAAAGTCTAAGAGACCGAGTCTTTTACAGACACTATCATGCTAGAACATTTATTACAACTCCCCCATGGGGTATGAACATGTGATATAGTACAACAAGCACTTCCAAGAAGTACTTCCAAAGGTCTTCTGAAGTCCGAACAAGTTATCCTTGTCCATTTCACCAGGATCACCTTATAAAAAACCACTAAGTACAGCTTAGGTTCTAAGATTCTGGCTCCATCTAGGGACACATTCTCTAACTGATCTTCTATTCAAAGGAGAGGATGTGAGAACTCCGGAATATCTGGGTCCTACATAGCAATTAGAGTTTGTCGGTAACATGTATATATAAAAAATAAATTAGAAAGCAAACTAATGTACATAATTAGTCTATGATGTGCAAAAATAGAATATTTTACAAAACTAATGTACAAAGGAAAATTTTCAAACATGGTACAAAATAACTATAATACAACAATATGATACATAAAATATAGAAATACATGTAGGGAAAGGTTTAGAAATTGGCCCTGAAACCACCGATGCCAATAAAGGCATCAAACTGTCTCTGCGAAAAAAATCTTGAGGAGGAAACCATTCACTGGCAGTCTCAACCTTTCTCCTTCTAGGTCATTTAGATAGAAGGAATTCGTTCTTGCTATTTCATCGATGATGTACGGCCCCAACCATAAGCTGTCGAGCTTTCCATGTTTCCCAGGTTTCTCCCGTCGTTTTTCCCAATGCTAGACTATGTCACCTACTTGAAATGATCCTGGCCGGGTAGATTTATCAAAGGTTCTCTTGACCTTATCTGATTTTCTGATACTTCGGTTGAGGGAATTTCTTCTATTCTCATCTAACTCGATCAACTGGTCTATTCTGTTCTGAATGGACTCCTGATCTGAGCTGAAGGTTTGGAGAAGCTGATATACTGGAAGCTTTAAATGGACCGGTAAGGTGACATCTAAGCCATAGACTATTTAAATGGATCCTCTTGGTTGAACTTTTCTTGGTGATTTTATCGGCCCATAATGCTAATTTGGTCTTGCTATCCCAATCCTTCTTATTGTCACCCACAATTTTCTTGATTATGGTCATTAAGTTCTTGTTACTTGACTCGGCTAGACCATTTCCTTAGGGATAATAATTGGATGAGTGGGATAGAATAATGCTGTACTTAAAACATAAGGATGACATCTCAGAGGAAACAAAGCACGGGCCATTATCCGTGATGATTCTGGCTGGCACACCGAATCTGGTGATAATCTTATCTTTTAAGAAATCCATGACTATAACATTGGTTTCCTTCTTGGTGGGTATTGCCTCTACCCACTCGGTAAAATAATCAATGGCGGTAAGAATCCCAGAATAACCATTGCTCGAATTATCTTTGAACTTACCGATGAAATCAAGCCCCCACTGCTGGAAAGGGGCTTGGACTACTATTGGATTTAAAGGCAAGGATTTCATCTGTTGCTTTCTGGTGAATAACTAACACTGGGGGAAAACTCTAACAGCCATGTGCACATCTGAAAATAGGTTCAGCCAATGGTAGCCTGCTCTAAGGATTTTATGGTCGGTTGTTCTTGCTGCAAAATGTCCACCAAAAAATCCTAAATGGAACTCAACCATGAGTTTTTTGGACTTAGGTTCATCGACACATCTAAGTATTAAACCATCGGGGTTTCTCCAACCCAAACCAACTTTTATTAAACAATACTTAGTTGCTTTTAACCTTAATGCTTTTCTTTTATGGCCAAGTAAGTGATCAGAGCATGTAAGGTTGCAGAGGAAAAATATGATGTCGGTGTACCAAGGGTGCTGCTCTAATCTCTGAAGCTCGTCTGATGCACTTTGTTTTGGCAGATTATTCCTATGGCCTTTTCATTTCCTTGGGTCAACATCTTTGCAAGACCCTATCCCTTAATTAATTTAGTAGGTTTTATCTTCAAATCATATTCTTGAATCTTTGAAACCCACTTACCCCTGATTCCTAGACAATCCTGTTGAGACATGATATCCTTGACAGCTACATGGGATACATACCCAATGATTTTGGAGTAACCTACATAAGTTCTAAAATGTTTAAGGGACTTGACAAGAGCATAAGCCTGTTTCTCCATGGTGGTATACTTCAACTCTGAATTTTGCAAGGCTCTACTCATAAAGGCTATAGGTTTCTCTTGTCCCTCCTTATTCTTTTGAAGCAAAACACCGGCAATGGTGGCTTCTGAGGCAAAGGAAAATATCTAGAATTCCTTGGAATAATATGGACTAATCAAGACCGGGGACATAGATATGACATTTTTGATAGATTTGAACGCAATTTTCCCTTCATCTGTCCACTCAAACTTAGCATCTTTCTTTAATAACTTTTGTAGAGGTTTCATTAATTTTGCTAAATTTGGGATGAACCTTCTTATGAAATTTATCTCACCATTGAAAGACTGGAGGGCTTTTAGATTCCGAGGCAAGGGGACTTTCTTAATGGCTTCAACTCTCTCAGGATCAACTTTGACACCATCCTTAGAAATGATGTGCCCCAACAACTTGCCTTCATCAACTCCAAAGATTGACTTGGCGGGGTTCAAGGAAATACCATATTTTCGACATCTTATAAAAACCTGCCTAAGATGACTTATGTGGTCAGATCTTTATTTTGAAAAAATAGTTAAGTCATCTTGATATATTTCGATTATTTTTCCTATAAGTTCTTTGAAGGAAAAATCCATGGCTCTTTGGAAGGTAGCACCAACATTCAATAAGCCAAAAGGCATTCTTAAAAATTTATAGGTACCCCAAGGTGTGGTGAATGTAGTCTTATGTTGATTCTCCTTATTTACCAACACCTGGTTATAACCGGAAAAACCATCCAACATGGACATCATTCCTGATCCTGTTACTCTTTGAAGCAATGTTTCCATGTCTTGTAGGTGCTATGATCTCTGCTGCTAACATCTTCTGAAGTTCCTTCTACACAATGGGGGCCAACTTAGGATTTATTCGCCTAAGCTTTTGTCGGAAAGGTTTGACCTCCTTAGCTTCTTCTGTGAGGGGAATAGTGTGTTGAAACACATCTTCCCGATAGGATTTAAGCTCATCATAACTAAAGGCCAACACATCTCTATACTCTTTGATTAAGTTGATTAAATTGTTCCTTTCCTTTTTCGAAGTACCTTTTCCAATTTTTATTAACTTGGGGTCCTTTTCAGTTCCTTTTTTTTTTTTTTTTTTTTTTTATGATGACCCTGTCGATCAAAAATATTCTCAAAAGCTATAAGGCTACTCGGGATGTGATTCCTTACATTATCCTCGCACTCTTGATACTCTTTACCCTCTTGTTGATAACTGATCTTGCAACCTTCAAACTCGTGTAGATTGTGGATGAATCTCAAGAGTTGCTTATCATTTTTTGCATGTTCATCCGTCCACCCTCATTTTTTTTCACTCCGTTGTCATAAAAGTGTTTCCCAACTTTATGTTTTCAGCCTCCAGTTTCAACATGATAGTAATGTTTGAATATGGTTATAATATTTGAATGTTTTAATATTTATGGTTTTAAATATTAAGCGGTTATTACAAGGGATTTAAGAGAAAATATTTAGATGAGATTTCAATATTTTTGTATATGATGGTGATGAGTGAATCATAAGAGATTGAGTAGTTAGTGTAATAGAGTGCTTTGAAATGTGAAAATGACAATCTCTAGAAATTTTACCTGTATATATGAAATTTTAATAAGAACACAACCTTATTAATGATCTGTAAGGATGAGAAAAAGAAAATATACAAATTTATGCATAAAACATTTAAATTCAGCAATAGCGAAAATAGTATTAATAATAGATTTAAAAATAAATAGTCTTCCTTAAAAACAAATATTATGAAACCATAGTTTGTTTACCGTCTAACCATCTGAAACTTTTTAAAACCATATTGTTACTATTACAAAACCATATTTGGTACACTAATAATATGAAACTATATGAAGCTAATATGAAGCTAATATTAAACTTAAAGAAGAATATTACATTTGAAAACTTGATTTAATATTAATTTTTTAAACTTAACACTATAAGAGTTTTCTATTTTAAAAGAAAGTTGAAACAAAGATTGTGGTTGATGCAAATTTCTTTTTGCCAAATAATTAATAAGAAAATCAATGAATAGATTGTAATTGTAATAATAAAGATTTAATTTGGGTTAATATTTCACATTAATTTGGGTTAAGTGAAATTATCACATTAATAATGAAGAAAAAGATAATAGTAATTGTGTTTAATACAAAAGTTTATGCAATTTCTTTTAAGAATTTTTTTATGTGATTTAGTTAGTTTTAAAATGAAAGCTTAATCCCGTTGAAGAAATGTGAACCTCAACAAGCTTCATATATGAAATTATAATTGGCTCTATTTTTATTATATTTTGATATTTATTTTATTTTTATCAAGCCACCCATTTTTGGGTATATTCAAATTATTTTCTTTGATTTTTTATTTTTATTTGAGCCGATTATAAACCCAAAGTAGTTACACATCCCCCCAATGAAACCATATGAAGCCAATATTAGACTTAAAAAGAATATTAGATTTAAAAACTTGATTTAATATTAATATTTTAAAGTTAACACAATAAACGTTTTCTGTTTTAAAAGAAAGTTAAAAGAAATATTGTGGTTGATGCAAATTTTTTTTTTTCTCTAAATAATTAGTAAGAACATCAATGAATAGATTATAATTGTAATATTAAATATTTAGTTTTGGTTAATATTTCATTTTTTATTTGGGTTAACGAAATTATCACATTAACAGGAATAAAAAGATAATAATAACTGATATTTCTTTATCCGAAAGAAAGTTTATGCAATTTTTTTTAAGAAAAGGTGTATGTGATTTAGTTAGTTTTAAAATGAAAGCTTACGGGTGTTGAGGAAATGCGAACCTCAACAGGCTTCGATTATAAGCCAGAAGTTACACATTGCCCCAATGAAACCATACCAGAATAGATCCATCTTAAAGGTGGCTCTACCAAGAGTCGAGAGGGATCAAATCTCTCGAGGTCCAAACCCTTTCCCCTCTATCGAATCCAATACTCACCCATTTTTTGGTTAAAATCTCGTCTTCAACATAATATGTGTATTTGAAAGGTAGGTTGCCATGTATTATCATGCTACGGGGTATCCCTGCCCATTAATGCACACTACCATGGATGATATGCAAAGGGGTATCACTTCATATATTTGATTGTGCAAGTAATATTTGTGGTAATTAATATCATATTGTTATGACACTTTATCCCCACAAATTAATTCTTGCACTGGACGACGCATGTATTTATGCATATTCTTGTATTCTTTGGATGCATTGGAAATGATAATATTGTTGCAGTGACCGAGATGGAAGGTAATGTTTTTAATTATCTGAATCCCCCAAGTATTAGTTTTAAAATGAAAGCTTAAGTATGTTGAGGAAATGTGAAACTCAACAGGCTTCATATATGAATTTATAATTGACTCTATTTTTTATTATGTTTTGATATTTATTTTATTTTTATCAAGCCAATTATAAGCATGGAAGGAGTTACAGATCCCCCCTATTGGGTCGTAGAATGCGCCATTTGGTGCAATGAAGCGAATATTAAACTTGAAGAAGAATATTAGATTTAAAAACTTGATTTAATATTAATTGTTTTAAACTTAACACTATAAGCATTTTCTGTTTTAAAAGAAAGTTAAAACAAAGATTGTGGTTGATGCAAATTTCTTTTTGCTGAATAATTAATAAAAACATCAATGAATAGGTTGTAATTATAATAATAAAGATTTAGTTTGGATTAATATTTCATTTTTAATTTGGATTAACCGAAATGATCACATTAATCATAAAGAAAAAGATAATAGTAATTGTGTTTAATATCATTTTTCTATCAGAAATAAAGTTTATGCAATTAAAAAAATTTATGTGATTTAGTTAGTTTTTAAAATGAAATCTTAACCATGTTGAGTAAATGTGAACCTCAATAGACTTCATCTATGAATTTATAATTGGCTCTGTTTTTTTATTATGTTTTGATATTTATTTTATTTTTATCATGTTGACCAATTTTTTTGTATATTCAAAATATTTTTATTTTTATTTGAGCCGATTATAAGCTAATTATAAGCACGAAAGGAGCTACACATCCCCGTACTGAGATGCAGAATGTTTCTCTCGACGCAATAAATAGGGTCATGCAAATTAATAGTCTTTGGAGTCTGTTAAAGATAATGCAGAAATGCATTCATTGTTGTTTTCTAAACTTAGATTTTACTCTGTAAGCTCTGATCCTTGTGGATCTAGTTTGGCTTGGCGTTTGGCTATATATGTAAACTTTCTTCAGTAATCTAATTGAGTTTTGTGTGTACCTCTCCTATCTGTATGTGACTCTTTGCGCTATGCCTCTGATTCCCCAGAGTGTTGGGATGTGAGAATAGTGAAGTCATTGTTGATCTTCATTTACAATGTGTGATATCTAGAGGATTGATGTGCATTGGAATAACATGAAAGATATCACTGGGTGAAGAGATCGTTGCCCTCACCGCGGATATCACTCTATGCTTGCTGCCAACCGAGCCTTTACACCATATCACAGAAAGAGCCTCCTTAGCATGAGGTAGTTCAATGCATTTTTTGCAGTTTTTCAGATCTGCAGTGAGGGGGAATAAGACATATTTCAGGTGACTGAACTGCCACTTGATAAAAGAAAGGTGCCTTGCATAGACCCATGCATAAGGAATCGTTGTGTTTTTTTTGGAGGCCTGCGTGTAGATCAAGAAGACCAAGGAGATACACACCAGATTCTATTTGGAATTACTGACCGATTTGCTAATGTTTCGAAATATGGTTGATCATTCAATTGTGGAGAGCTACGTGTAAGGGGGAAGGCAATGCATAACTTCCACTGTGAGAGAGGACGCACCAACGTGAAGAAACACAACTAAAGTTTGTGTGGAGATCTATGGTATTTGAGGATCGCTGCGATTGTTGAGAGACCACTTCCATACACTATAAATCGCTACCATTGATTGAGATCGCTGCACAAAATCACTTCCAATCAATAAGAGAATCCGGCACTGCAACTCCCGTGAAGTGAGAGTGTGGTGGCATCTCTGGATCAGTAAGGGAGCACGCAGTGGCATCACCAGTGCAGAGAATACAAGGTACGGTGGTACCGCTGTTCGAGTGAAGAAAAGGTGCGGTGTCAGGCTCTTACTTAGAGCAATTTTTAGCACTGCGACCCCCCACCACATGCTGCTAGTTTCAAAAACTGCGGTACTGAAGTTTTCAGTTTGGATTTTCGGATGTGAATGAAAGGAAGGTAAGATGAAAAACTCTCATATGGCCGATTCTTATATTAATGAAGCTTCCAAGTTAAATGGAGATAATTATGTTAATTGGAAATTCAAGTTAATTAACATACTGGAGGCACTTAATCTCTGGAATATTGTGAAAGGAGACGAGCATAAGCCCTCAGAATCCCTGTCCATATCATACTGGAATTTGTGAGCAGTTCAAGCAAATGTAACACTTCATATGTCTGTAAAAGACAATATAATTCTTCATATTAGAGATTGTAAAACGTCCAAAGATACATGGAACAAACTCAAAGGTTTGTATGAGAGGTCAGATTCAAATAGAATTTTGTTTTTGAAGACTAAATTATTATCTATCAAGATGGAAGTGAATGAATTAATAAATAAGTACCTTTTCCGCATCAAGGATTTAAGAGATAATCTTGGCGAAGAAATGTCCTGACTCGGTGACAGTTGCATTAAAAGGTTTATTGCCAAATTTTAAAGTGTTCATTTTAGCGCTTGTAGCAATAAATAACCCTCCTACTTTTGCAGAGCTCTGTGGAATCCTTCTACAAGAAGAAGATAGAATGAATATCTATGAGCCAGAATCACAAACTGCAGATCAGGAACTGATGGAAAGAGGTAGAAACTCACACCGAGGAAATCAATTGAATAGACAAAGAGGCACATTTCATACAAGACATAGAGGTATGCCACACACTGACTCTAATGTTAATAAAAATGTTGAATGCCATTACTGTGGAAAATCAGGTCATATTGCTAAAGACTGCTTTAGAAAGAAGGACCATGAGTCCAATCACATATTTAGAAAGCACGATGGAAACTATGTGAGAAAAGACACCCCTGATGTTAATGGATTCACAAATATTAGACTGTTTATATATAAAAATGCTTTGTCTACTGAAACAGATAACGAGAGTCCATGGTTTATAGACTCGGGTGCTTCTGCCCACATGTCCTATAATAGAGAATGGTATGATGAGTATCATGAAAAATATGATGGCACACACATTTATTTGGGTGATAACAGGTCACATGAGGTCCAAGGTTATGGAGTGATAAGTGTAAATATACCAGAGGGACAACTTAAACATATTCATAATGTGATGTATGTTCCAGGCATAAAAAATAATTTAATATCTATTTCTACTATCACCGACAATGATATGAAAGTATAATTTGGTAAATATAAGTTCCATGTTAAAGATATCCAAGATCATTACAGGGTTATAGAAACATGATGCAGAATTGGAGGCTTATACAAGATGGATGCAATCAAGGGAATCCATCTAGCACTAGCATCTTCAGCCATTTCAAATGTCGAGTTATGGCATCAAAGGTATGGACACCTCAATCACAATGATCTTATGTTATTCCAGAAAAATTCTATGGTTGAATGTCTTCCTGCTATCAAAGATGATCATATCGGAATGTGTTGCAAGTGCACTCGAAAAACAACATAGAAAGGAATTTCCTAATTATGAAGAGAAGAGACAGAATGAATTACTTGAATTAATACATATTGATGTTTGTGTACCTATGCAGACCAGGTCACTGGGTGGTGCTTGGTACTTTCTCATATTTGTTGATGACAGATCTAGGTTCACTTGGGCTTACTTTATAAGGAGAAAAAACGATCTCTCCGAATAATTATAGGAATTCAAGATCAAAGTTGAAAAGTAGACAAGTAAACATATCAAAATCTTCATATCGGATCAAGGTGATGAGTACACTTTTGAAGCATTCAGAATATATTGTACATGCAATGGAATCCAACAACAATTCATTGTGATTGATACACCTCAACAAAATGGAGTTGCTGAGAGGAAAACCATAACACTAGTGGAATGTGCTCCCAACATGTTCCAAAGTAAAAATATTTCTAATGGTTTTTGGGACGAAGCTATTAAAACCGTTGTGTATTTAAAGAACATGAGTCCAACAAAGAAATTAGAACTCTAAAGACCCTTTGAAGTCTTTTATGGCTATAAACCTGAAATTAGTCATTTAAGAGTATTTGGTTGTAGGGCCTTTGCACACATCCCCAAATATGATATAATAAAATTGGATGCAAAAGCTATTGAATGTGTCTTTGTTGGATATTGTGATTATGCTAAAGCATATAAGTTATTTCATCCTAGTTCACACCAACTGATTGTAAGTAGAGATGTTGTGTTTCATGAGAATACATATATAAGTAACATGTTGAATAATTCTGATGAAGGGCATATCTCAGATGATAATGTCAAAATAGATACAATTGTTCAAAAAGTGTAGGTACAACAACATGTTCAAGAACATGAGTGATACCACCTCAGATGATGAAACATCAGAAGGAAGAAGAATCATGGATGGAAATCCAACATGTATTGTAGTAGTTATAAGGTCAAATCAACAAACTCAACCTCTTGTAAAGTTTAGAGATTATACCTTGATGACTAATGTAATGAATGCCATAGAACCATTGAATTATGATCAAGCCAAATATAAAGAATAATGGGTAAGTGTTATGAATGAGGCGTATAATTCAATTATGAGAAATAAAACTTGGGAATTAGTAGAATTTCCCAAAGATAAAGTACCCATAGGATCTAAATGGTTGTTCAAATCTAAGTTCAAAGCTGATGGTAGTATTGACAAATATAAGGAAACACTAGTTGAAAAAGGTTATTGCCAACAAGAGGGAATTGATTTTGAAGAAACATATGCACCAGTAGCTAAATTAAACACAATCAGATTGCTTGTTGCATTAGCTACAAAACAGAATTGTTGAATACATAAGTTAGATGTTAAATATGCTTTCTTGACTGGTGATTTAAAAGAGAAAGCGTATTTAGTTCAGCCTGAAGGTTTCGTGCAGAAAGGTCAGGAGCATCTTGTTTGCAGATTGAATAAAGCCATCTATGGATTGAAACATGCCCCTAGATCGTGGTATATAAAGATTGATTAATTCTTTAAACAACAAGGGTTTATGAAAAGAAAAAATTATTCAAGCCTATACATTAAGAAAGATAAAGAGGGAAATGTTTGCTTGATATATTTATATGTTGATGATCTCATTTTTACAGGTGGATCATATCAGTTGATTGCATATATTAAAAGTCATATGTATTAGGAATTTGAAATGAAATATCTTGGCGATTTGCATTATTGTTTAAGAATTTCATTTTGGAGAGAGGATGGTAAGAAATTGATCACTCAAAGCAAGTATGTAAGGGAAATCCTTAACAAATTTCATATGAGTGAATGCAAAGAAATATCAACTCCTTTGGATCAAAATATGAAATTGTACAATAATGATGGATCTAAAGAAGCAGATGGTACTTTCTATCATCAACTAGTGGGAATTCTAAACTATCCCACTACTACAAGGCCAGACATATCATATTCAGTTAGCATCCTTAGTCAATTCTTGGCTAAGCCATGTGAAACACATTGGAAAGATGAAAAAAAAGTCCTAAGATACCTAAAAGGAAAAATTAATTTTGGTATTTTATATAATGATGTATTTGATGTTCAGTTGGCAGGTTATTCTGATTTTGACTAGGCAGGGAATCCTGATGACATAAAATCTACTTCTGGATATTCTTTTCACATTGGTTCAGGAGTTATTTCATGGATCAGTAAGAAATAACCAACTATTTCTTTTTCATCCATAGAAGCTGAATATAAAGTATTGACCAGTGCTACTTGTGAAGCCATTTGGTAGAGGCCCATTCTTGAAGATGTTGGAACAAATTAAGAACAAGCCACCTGAATTCAGTGTGATAATCAAAGTTCAATTAAGTTGGCACATAATCCAGTTTATCATGAAAGATCCAAACATATTGAGCTGCAACATCGTTTTGTGAGAGAAAAGATTGAGTCAAAAGAGATTGAATTGACTTACTGTAGTACAAGTGAAAATTTTGAGGATATTTTCACCAAACCAGTTGGAAGAATCCACTTTGAGGATCTTAGACAGAAACTTGGTGTTGTAAATAATCCATTTCTTCATTAAGGAAGATTGTTAGAGATAATGCATAAATGCATTCATTATTGTTTTCTAAACTTAGATTTAGTGGTTTGTTAGTTCCTACTATGTAGGATCTGATCCTTTGATTGTGGATCTAGTTTGGATTGACGTTTGGCCATATATGTAAACACTCTTCAGTAATATAATTGAGTTTGGTGTGTACCTCTCCTTTTGTATGTGACCCTTTGTGCTCTGTCTCCGATTCTCTAATTGAGTTGAGGTAGAGACTTATCCTACTTTTGTTGTTTTAGTTGTTCCAAGTAAGCCAGACACTAGAAGATTTGATACTTATACGATCCATTTTAAACCTAGAGCACCTAGAGAGATCCAATTTCTTGAGGTGTACATTTTTTTACCATTTGGATCCCTCTTGGTACTTGATAGATCTAGGTTTAAAATGGATCTATGCTAATTTTTATTTTATTTTATTTAAGTCGATATATAATTTATAGTTGTCAATACCCTTATCAATTAGAGTGACAAGATCTCTATTTCAATGATACGGTTGTCCGTTGGTGGGTATATATGGATTTCATTCCATCCACCTGGATTCGATTCCGTCAAGACATGTTTTGGATTGGATGTATGGAAAGGATCTCCCAATACTAAATATATTAAGAAATATATTACATCAGAATGGATCAGCACTCACATATGACATGGAAGGAACCAATCCTCTCACCATGAAAGAATGGCTCAGCCCTTACATCTGACCATGGAAGGAACCAATCCTCTCACCATGTCAGAATGGCTCACGGACTCATCACTTCCCATTAGAGGGAACGTCGATCTAGAGAACATTAAGCTTCTCCCTGAAGTACTCAAACTTAACCCTAGCCAATGGCTTTGTCAACACATCAACTATATGTTCGTCCGTCGCAACATACTAGAGCTTCATTGCTCCCCTCTGCACCATATCCCTGATATAGTGATACTTGATCTCGATATGCTTCGACTTGTCATGGAACACTGGGTTTTCTGACAACTTCATGCAACTCTGGTTGTCACAATGTATACAAGTAGCATCCATCTGGAGATCAAATAAATCAAATAGTAGCTTCCTCAGCCATACTGCCTCACAACTAGCTGAATAAGATGCGACATACTCTGCTTCAGCTGTACTCAGTGCCACACAGGATTGCTTCCTGGTAAACCAAGAGATCACGCCTGATCCCATACTGAAGCAGCACCATGAAGTGCTCTTCCTATCAATGGCACTGCTTGCCGAATCTGAATCAACATAACCCTCCAGGTTAATCTTCTGATTCACCTCATATTTGAACCCATAATTAATTGTACCCCTTAGGTACCTCAGAATATGCTTTGCAGCAATAAAGTGAACATGTCTTAGATCTATTAGGTATTGGCTCAAGGTTTTCACAACAAAGCAAATATCTGGTCTCGTGTTCGTCAGGTACATAAGGGACCCAATCATCTGACGATACATCGTAGCATCAACCGCTTATGATGAAGAATAACTCAGTAGCTTTAGGTTCGATGCCATAGGTGTGGTCATGGCCTTGCAGTCCATCATCTCGAACCTCTTCAGGATCTCTACTGCATACTTCCCTTGTCTGCAGGAGATTCCATCCACATTTTGCCACACCTCCATGCCTAGAAAATAGTGCATCATACCCAAGTCCTTCATTTCGAACTCAACATCAAGCTTTCTCTTCATATCAGCAATCAACCCATCCATACCTGTTACAAACAGATCATCTACATACAGTAGTAGCATCACTGGGTTTCCATATTCAACCTTGTAGTAAAGGTTGGAATCTACTTTACTTTTGGTAAAGCCCAAACTGGATAGAAAGCTGTCAATTCTGCCGTACCATGTCTTGGGTGCATGTTTCAAACTGTATAGGGATTTCTTCAATCTACACACATGAGACTCCTTGTCATGTGTCTCAAAACTGAGTGGCTTCTCTACATACACTTCCTCTTCCACTACACCATTCAAGAAAGCAGTCTTGACATCCATTTGGTGTATCTTCCATTTCATCACTGCAGCTAGAGCAAGTACCAATATGATGGAAGTGTATCTGGCTATAGGTGCAAAGGTTTCTTCAGAATCTATTCCTTCTTTCAGTGAGAAGCCACAAGCCACGAATCTTGCTTTATATTTCTCTATGCTGCCATCTGCAGCATGCTTGATCTTGTAGATCCATTTGGAAGTTACAATTGACTTCCCTTTTGGTCTTGGGGAAACATCCCAAACATCATTCTTCATGATCGATTGATACTCTTTGATCATAGCATCCTTCCATGCTTTCTGTTCTGCCGCTTCTTCATAGTTGGAAGGTTCTTTATTGATAAAGTCACACAATAAAGCTACATACCCGGAGCAGGACCTGGTCCTCTTCCTTTCTCTGTGATTCTCTTCTGGAGCCCCATATCTTTCCGCACCTTGGATAGCTTCCCATACCCAAGCGGGTTTCCTCTTGTGAGGATTCTTCTCTTGAGGTGGATCTATAGGTTCTTCAAATTCTCAAACTTCTTCTTGAGTTTCTTCGTTCATGGTTGTGTCATGAGTTTTGGGTACTTCTGATTCTTGAAGATCTTCAACATGTCTCTTTCTGGATTTGTTGTAAGCTGAGTCTTTGTCAAATGTTACATCCCTGCTGATCTCAATCTTCTTGAATCTTGGGAAGTATATTCTGTAAGCCTTCGAGCTTTCAGAGTATCCCACAAATATACCCTTCTTTCCTGAAGGATCTAATTTTGTCCTTTTTTCTTTCGAAATGTGTATGTACACTGGACAGCCGAATATTCTGAGATGGCTGACTTCTGGTTTCTTGCTGGAAAAGACTTCTTCAGGTGTCTTGTTCTCGAGTACTCTATGTGGAGTACGGTTCTGTACATACACCATTGGTCTGGTAGCTTCTGCCCATAGATGCATGGGAAGATCTTGATCATGAAGCATTTCTCTTACAACTTCCATGATAGTTCTATTCTTCCTTTCTGCAACCCCATTTTGTTGTGGATTATATGGAGTGGATAATTCCCTCTTAATCAATGAATCTTTGCATAACTCTTTGAATTCATTTGATGTGAATTCTCCGCCATTATCTGATCGAAAGGTCTTGATCTTCTTTTATATGTGGTTCTCGATCAAGGCTTTGAATTCCTTGAACTTGCTGAAAACTTCATCTTTGCTCTTCATGAAGTAAATCCATGTCTTCCTAGAATAATCATCAATAAAAGAAACATAGTATACATACCCGCTTAGTGAACTTGATGACATTGGTCTGAATACATCGGAGTGGATGATTTCCAAGATTCCTTTTGCCTTGCTCTCACTACTTGGAAATGTCTTTTTTGTATTCTTTCCTTTCGCACATCCTTTGTAGACTCCTTCATGTTTTGCTTGAATTTTTGGAAGACCTTCAACAACTTTTCTTGCAAGTGGTAGTGCTCTGTAGTGCACATGTGCAAACCTTCTATGCCAGAGTTCATTTGTCTCTACTGTGTCATGGACCAAAGCTTGTTTTGGATGGCCCTTCAATTTGTATAATCCTCCTTCTTGTTCTCCAATTACTATTGCATCATCAATAGTGTTTCCTCTTAGCCACACGAGGACTTGGACATCTACAAATGAAACCCTCATGCCCTTTGCATACAGTGTTAATATGGAGAGAATATTCTTCTTTAGTCTTAGTACAAACAAGACATCCTTCATTTTCATAGACTTTCCAGAGTCTAGCTTGTAGGAGGATTCACCACTACATTTTATGGGATATTGGTAGTCATCCCCAAGTTTCACCTTATGGGGTGAATTATGTTCGGATAGTTTCTCAAAAGATTCCTTAAATCCTATCATGTGTTTGGAAGCCCCACTATCAATAAGCCAATCTTTGCTTCCATGAGTGACAGTTCCCGTGAGAGCGGAGATCAGAACATATTCTTCATCACTTGAAGAGTCTTCACTTTCTTGTTTTACTTTCTTCCTGGGAGGATCATCATCCTCAGTAGTGTGAGCATGATGTCTTCTTTTGGATTTCTTCTTCTTATTGGATCCATTCTTATTCATGAGACAACTTCTAGCAAAGTGTCCTATTTCATCACATGTATAACATCTGAGTTTGGATGGATCCCTTCTTTTCTGATGAGAATGCTTACCTTTGTGATGATGATTTTCCCTTCTTCCTTTCTTGGAGTGTACTATGAGAGCTTGATCTTCACTTCCCATATTTTCTTCTCGAGCTGCTATTCGAGCTTCTTCTTGTGAACATTCTTCCCACAGTCTACTAAACTTGACTAACTTCTTCCTAGCACAAATTCCTTGGATGAAAGAAACCCATGACCTAGGGAGACCATTCAATGTTGTCATCACAATTTCTTCATTCTCCACTTCTTCATCTACTTCTTCAAGTTGTTCTTTGATCTGGGAGACCCTTGTGAAGTATGACTGGATGGTCTCCTCATTCTGGATCTTTACATTCTTCAACTGGTTCCTTAGATTCATCTTCCAGTTTATGTTCTTCCCTTAAAACAGTTTGGTTAGGGCATCAAACATAGCTTTAGGGATATTGAGGGAGGACACCTGTGGTATGAGGTGATCCTTGATTGAATTAGCAATAATCCTCTTTTCCATAACCAAATTCTTCTTATGTAAGGCCTTAGCCTCATCTCCCTCTGGAACTGGAATCTCCTCATGGATGTAGGAGTCCAACTCATTTTCTTCCAGAACTAGGGAGATCCTATACTTCCAGGCTCAGAAGTTATCATATCCCTCAATATTTTCATCAACCTTGGTATGATGAGACATATTAACTGAGAACCTCAAATGGAAATACAAAAGATTTAGATCTTACCAGATCAAGATGTCAGATTTGGATTTGGAGCTGAAATTCTGCAGTGCTGGTTCAGGAGCAGATTAGGGTTTTGATTTTTCCAGAGTTTTGTCCAACCAAATGCTTTGATCTTGATCTCTAAACTTTTATTTTGGGGAGGATATCAATCCAGGCCTGGGCTCATTGAAAAATTCCCCTTCTGTGGAAAGCCCCAATTTTCGGCAGCAGTGTCGGGTCCAAAACTTGGATTTTGCTTCGACAGAAAGATGTGCCCTAGGGAGGAGAGTTAATCCAACCTTATTTTGCTGAAAATATGTGGAGAGATATCCAAAAAGTAGGAATCTCTAGTTCCCTCAGCTGCACAGTGTCTTCTTCTCAGGTTAGCTCTGATACCATGTTAGATTTTTAACATTAAGCTAGCATTATATTAGGATCTTTAACCGACAGAATAACAAGCACAATAATCAAACACAAGAGACAATGAACATATTTTTTTTCCTCGGGGAAACCATAAATGGAGAAAACCCCGCAACTTCCTCAGAGATAGAATCAACACCAAAAGTAAAACCCAAAACAGTAAGATGATCTCCCGACAACAGTAACCTTCTTTCTTCCTAGCCCTAATGTCTTCTTCTTCTTCAGCTATGTGCTAAAACTGAGTGTGAGTGAGTGTGTGATAAATATAGAGGCTAGCTCTCTATTTATACTAATTCTCTACTTGATTAAACCCTACTAGGGCCGACTTCACTAGGTGAGTCTAACAACCCTAGTGCCTCGAAACTGTGGGGACTTTAACCCTTGAGCAATAGGAGGGTTACCCACATTGACTTGACACGACTTGTTTACATTATAGAAACTCCCTATCGGAACATAGGGGCATGAAATGACTCAATTACATTACAGACACATCTCAGAATAAACATCGGGGTACAATACATAAGAAATACAAGTGAATACATTCTGAAGTCACAATTACATCAACACCTCTAAGGATATTATTTCTAGTGTCTTGTCCATATTCTCTTATATTTTGTATCACATGTTTCATTGATTCATTTGGTCTCATTTTTATGCTTATCCCCTTGCTTCTATTTTTTTTCGAGTACCTCTCTTACTTGGGAAACCAATTTAATTTTTTTTTCCATAGCATGGCTACCAATTGTGTATGGTCTTTTATGGAAGCATCTATTATCTACTTCATTCATAGAATTCTACAATTACTCACCCATGGAACAATGTTTATGGTATCCTTTGCATACATTTTAAACTTAGTACCTGTATATTTCATGAGTCTTTCCCATTGTAGTTATTTCCTTGGTTATCCCTCTATAAACCTCCTTTGATGTCATCACCATCCATACATATGCTTACCAGGTCATCCATACCTTCTTTCTGTGAACAAAGGAAGTATTAATTCCATCACTCTTTGACCCTACAATCCCCCATGTTTCTTAGTAATATTTTCACTCACAACCTTGTATCATTTCTCATGCTCATAAACATATACCTCCTCATTTCTTTGTTTTCATTAAACCTCCCTCTATTGACTTTAGCACATTAATTCTATAGGATAGATCTTAAAAGGCATTTTGTACCTTGGCCCCATTGCCATAATTGATTTGTTAACTTGGACAAACTAAGGGGATATGTCTATAATCTTTAGATTTGTTGGTTGTCATGTGCTCAACTCCAACACCTTATCACATCGACGAGAATCATACAGTATGGTGCTTTTCTTTTTCTAGTTTGGTCAAAGAACCTAAAAATTCATGACTCTCTCTAGCTCTTAAGTCTATTATGGAATCCCTTTACTTTATAGCTTTATCTAATGTATAGTGGCATTGGAAACAATGATCTAATTTCAGTTGTAGTTTCCTAGATATTTTTGGCTCTGTCTTACAATATTTGAGCCACATGTGAAGAGTCTCTCATGCACTCATTCTAGATCTTGGGACCCTCTAGTTTTCAATATATCCTTAAGAATTTTGATTATTCGTCTTTCCAAGACTCCATTGTTCCTTCTCATGTATTTTAGATCAATTGTGGTATGGCACACCATTATATACTTGGATTGGGTCCCTTATTGGCCCTCATTTTCATGAAGTATTTCCCACAACAAATATTCATGTATTTTTACCATATCCCTTCAAGTATCAATCCCATATTATATTGAGACACTATTACAAGCATGGTGATGCCTATCTCATATGTATTTGAGATTATATACATCTTAACCCCATTGGTTGGTTTTTGTAGACAGGACATGTGTCGTCTGTTTGGGGAGTGGCATTCTCTCTTTGTACTCACTCTGAATCCTCCATTAAACACTTTTTCTCCTATGGATTGAAAAGGAAAAATATATATAATGTAATTTATCCATACAATGACATGTTAAACTGACAAATTAGGGGGCAACTATTATCAACATAATTTTTTTCACCGACTTTATCATAAAGTGATCACTATTATAAATCACTTCTCGTAGTATTAGCCCCATTTCCATCAACTACATAACTATATGACCTCAATAATATTACCAAAAACTAAACTAAAGATAAGAGATAACCATAAAAGATCATTGTGTGGAATTTCCCTAAAACTTTATGTTGAACCGTTGCATTAAAATTATTGAAAACCATGAATTGACACAAAAATGTACTTTTGGTTATACATAAGTACTATGCACCTTCAAAACGTTGTAGTGGTTGAATGTAGNGAGAGAGAGAGAGAGAGAGAGAGAGAGAGAGAGAGAGAATTTTGCATCCCTTTCCTTTCACCATTTGGAGTGTTTTAACCCTCCCTTAGAATGGCTATAGAGGTCCTTATCACTTCATTCACTTCATCCAATTCCAAGGCATGTTTCATAATCTTCATTCTTTTGTTAATATTAAAATATATTATTTATATCATGTCATGTCTCCTTCTTTAGATAGTTTCTTTTGTGCAACATTGCATGAATATTTAGGATTGTTGTTAATTTATTTTATGTTCCATTAAAACACTTTTGATCGAGTACTTAGGATTGCAAAAAAATGAGTAATTATTTTTTATGTGGGTTGTTGTTAAAAAACCAACACTAGATGGTGAAGGAAAGAAGGGTAAACTAGTATCTAGATAAATTAATGGTTCTTATTATGTATAATAGAGATGTGTTTCTCCTGAGGTCTTTGTTCATGCTTTGGTGCATTTAAATAAGCAACATAAATTATTCAAATCACTACATTCAACAATAATATATCAAAATGGGAGTGAACCAGTTGAAGATAACAACCCACATCTAAGCAAAACCTTCCAAAACTATCCTTAACATGATTTCAAATATGCAATATACAAACTATAAGAAAAATAAAAGAATTCTTGGCTTGGACTCTAGATCCCATAAATCCATTTTTTGTAAGCCAAAAAATAGTAATAGCTCACTCTAATCCTTACCTTCAATCGATTTGTTCATTAATTATAATAGCACTGTCAAGCCAATATATAATCTCCATAAACGACTAGGAATTATATGGAGATTGTTTCAAATAAGAGGAATGTGGTGGTGGTGGAGATAAGGATTATGGTATTGGGAAGCAAAAGGATGGTAGAGAAAACAAAAAGGAAGTGTTTTGATTTATCTATGAGGAAAATGAAGAGAATTCAACTCTTCTCATTTCCATATCATAATTTTTTTATCTATACTAGGAACATTTTGAGAGAAAACAACTTCGTGACATCTCCCTTGAAACCAAAATGTTGGTATTGATTTATTGTTGACACTTTTAAACTTTAGCCCTATACCCCTTACCAATAGTGCTAATTTTTTGAACCACCTTAATGACCTCTATGAAGACATCTAGTTCAGTATGGAGATCCAAAGTGATTATACACTCCCTTTCCTAGATGTCCATATTACCAATGAAATTGACATTTCCGTATCCCATCAAGACAATAGGAATACTGATACTATTGGATTTATGCTTTAGCTTTAGCTACCCTCCCTTCTAATATTATAATAATTGTAATTGCAATGAAAATATGATGCAAACCATGATGTGAAAAGATGACACACTCCAATCAAAAGACTCAACCATGGGGTTTTAGGGCCATAGAGATATTACAAACCCTTATTCTAGTATGGTTTCATCCATCCATGGTTTTAATTCAACACTGCCCAAATTTACTTCATGTATTCATAAAAGTGTTGAAGACTCTATTGTGAAAAAACAACCTATCTTTAGTAGGATAAAGATACCAAACAATTTCAAACTGAAAATACCTACTTGGAGCTACAAATGAAACTAATTTAAAAAAAACAAAGCATGCTTATATCAAACCATCAAGAAATATAATTAACAAAAAAAGTGGAGAGAAAAAAATTAGGGAAGGCTACATGATTCCAAAAATAACAAAGAACACAATTATACTCCTCCATATTTAATGGATAAAATAATAAAAGCAAGCTAGGGGAGCAAGCAACTACAAAAAATGTCAAGACAACACTTGCTTTTGTTTTTATTTTTTTATAATGCTATAAAAGATCCTTTTATTAACTGAAAACATAGGTAATATATGATAAAAACAAGGCATCTAAAGCATAATAAATAGTCTTTTGTTGATCACACTAAATATTATAAAATTTAGGACAACAATCTACATAGACCTAGAGTTTTAAAAAAGAAAGTCCAAGGAAATTAACAGCCTTCCTCTAGGGGAACTTTAGACTATAAAACAAGGTTTGAAAGATCAGATTAAACTTTCACGACTGAGAAGTCTTAAGTATGCTAGTATTATAAAAAATATTTAAGAAATATAATATTTTTATAAAGTATTGTAAGCTATATATGATTGAAGAAAAATAAAGAAATTAAGGGTTTTCTTCATCAGAGACAAGGATGACATGGTTGCTTCGAGCTTGCTAAGTTTGTTGAGTTTCTTGGGTTTGCTTGGCTATAGGGTTTGCGCTGTTATATATTACCCCTTTTACTTAAGGTCTCGAATGGAGATTTTATTCAAATATGGTCATTGCTATGATTAGGATAATTGACTTCTCAGTGAAAGTCACCAACTTAGTCAATTCTTACATTCAAGTTCCCCGACTAGGTCTGCACTTGGTCCATTCTTACATTCATATTCCCCATATGGTCATGGAGTTGAGCCATATATGTTTCCATTTGGTCTATATGTAATAGGAATTCCTTATTGTCCTCTTCCCCATCTACAATGGATTTTCCCATAAGGGATTTGAGTTTCCAGTAGAGAAGGATAGTTTTGGTGTGCTTTCTTTCCCTTGTGTGGGAAGTATTTGCATCATAAAACCAAAAATTCATCTTGAATTTCTCTAATATGTACCAAGGGGTGTCCTATTTAGTTCCTACCCATTCCTAAGATTTCTTAATTTTCCTTCTTATTTTCTTTGGTATGAAGTTGTTGTAGTAGGATTCTGCTTCATCGACTTCCCATTTCACTCTCGACATGTGATAATAAGACATATTTCTATTTACATTGTATTTCCTAGTGTGTGCCATTTTGTAGATTCTCTTAAAAAGATGAGGGATAGCAGGTGTCTGCTAAGAATTGTAGAGACTGAGATGATTCCAATCGGTCAATATTTTCTTGCTGGCCAGGTTTCATCAAAATGATCGGGAACACAAGATGAGGAAATACAATTTTGGAGGACCACTTAAGGGTATTCTTTTGATAGAGGTAATGATTTTATTTTAATTATATGGTAAGGCCTTCGTTCATTGCTCAAGTGGTTTTTCCTAATTTATTTTTGAATTATAATGATTGTATGGAGTGCCTTCATTAATGATCTTTGATGCTTGTTTTGATTGTACTATGTGTCGTGCAAAGGAGGTAAACTAGAGGGTGCAAAATGGATTTGATGATATTTGACACTTGATTCTAGGATGCCGCAAGGATTATGGAAAGGAGAGGTAAATACATGTCTGTCAAGGGGCATATTTTCTAAGAGGATTGATGGAGTGGAGCATAGAAGAGGTAAAGAAACTAATGACACAAAGGTAGTCGGGAGGAGGTGTTTTTCATTTTACATAATGGTTTTGGGAGGTGATGAGTGGATGGATTTGGAAAGAGTGCAAACAGGGAACAATCATGGTGTATATAGGTGGATTGTACTTGGAGGGTGTCCCTATTATCATACCATTTGGATTTGGAGATATACAAGCACATGCTTTCTTAGTTACCATTATATTTGTATAGTTGAGGTGATTTGAGATTATCATGCCACATGTTTTCTCTTTCCACTTTGGCATAATTTTAGATATTGGTTAATAAGGTGGAGATGTTCCTCCTTGGATTTCTGACCTGGTTAGAGTCTGATGTTATGTTTCTATCTTGTTGAGTCAATGTGTTGCTTATTTGATTATTGTCATGTGGATCGATCTAATGGAAGGTGGTATAATTTGTATGTGAGAATTCACCTCTGGGACGAATGTCTTATGATGCAATTCTATTGCAATATTGCTTGATATTTTGACGTGGAATTGTTTCCCATGGAAAATCTATTTCTTTGTTTCTTTGAAGCACTCCCTCATTAGCTATTCTGTCAACAAGATTATTAGTTGATCATAGGACATGGATGGGGATGATGACCATAGAATGATTCATTAGATGATCTAACTATTACATTTTTACTTCCAGTCACAAGATTCATTTTATTTTTGAGGTAGGAGTTCCATTTTTTTTTATTTTTTCTAGCATTTGTATTATTAGATATGAGTCACCTTCTACCATTATATTGTTGTAGTTGTTATCATGGGTGATTGTGATTGCATGAATTAGAACTTGGAGTTCATCTACATTGTTATTGTTTATACCTATACAACTTGTATATACTCTTAAGATTTTCCCTTGATTATTTTAGAATGCTCCTCCAATACCTGCTTTCTAGGGTTTCCTTTAGAGGCGTCATTGAAGTTTAGTTTGTGGAAATATTGAGTTGGTAGAGTCCATTGTGTATGGATGGAGCATAAGTGGTTGGAATTCACAAATGAGGGAGATTGAAAGATATTTGTTTTCCATTATTATGGTATTATTTTATCCTAGCCTTGTGTGTCCCTATCCATTTATGTCTAGCTTTGTAGTTAAATTGTTTCAAGAATGTTGCAGTGTATGGTAGACTAAAGATTATCCCCTATTTGAGAGCTGTTGGGCCTCATTTTGTTATCATTTTTTTGCATTACAATAACACATTTAAATGCATATTTTACTATCTTTTGTGTATTTTATGTCATGCAGATCGTTATTTAGCACAAGGTAAGAACAAATTTAATGTTTATTCAATTTTGGTTATTAATATCATTTTTATGACTTTATTAACTTAAATATAAGTTATGTAAAGCATATTTGATATATTAATTAATATGTGTATTTGTTTGCAGGTTATGTAGTATGTTTGGGCGAATCTATAAACAAAACGCATTCAGCTTACCGTTCAACCCAATTTGTGCAAGCACTATCCAGTTCATCATGCAACTCATCATCCAACTCACCTTCAAGTTTCCCATCTAGATTGCTAATTTGTGCGTTGTCCATAACCGATTTCAGGCATTTAATGTTGGAATAGTTTTTCAAATGACCTGCTACCAATGTGTTTGATGATTGAAAAGGCTCTCATCCTAAGATCGCCATCATGCTGCTTGTCATCCATGCATTCAGAGGATGGAACGTCTCCAATCTAGAAGGATGAACCGTGGCCTCCTCTGCTTAAATGCTGAATTGCTACCAGTCTATGCACTTTGAAGAATGGAACAACCTACATTATGGAATCCCACTATGTGTTCACCTCCGTTTGACATGACACCGTCAGTCGCACTAAGGAAGGGGCTTCATGCCACATCATACATGCTGATGAAGGACCTGTTTTCTGGAAGACCCATCACGTACATTTCCTGCACTAACACCACTCCATCAGTCACGTGGAAGGAGGAGTAGTTACACCACCTTGATGCCCTGCTCATGCTAAAGATGCCACGATCACGCTGAAGGAGGAAGATGCTCATGTGTTGGCCTGTAAACTGTTTATTGACTTTTATGATTGACTAAATTTAGAAGAGCAGTCGACCACTAAAGGTTTGACTTGCTCAACCTCTTGCAAACAGTGTGTATATAAAAACCTCCATAAAGAGAGATAAGGGGACTGATCAATCCATTAGATAGATAGTTAGTTTGCTTTGAGGGAAGGATATTGTAACTATGTCCTTCTGTTTAATAAGAACTCTACACTTTGTTGTTTATGACTGCGTGTGCAAGCATTCGCCAGGAATTATCCATGATTGCTGAGAGGGCCCGTTGACAATCTATGGTTTCTATTTTCGTACAAGTTTTTGTTATCCCATCCTTATAGATAAGTAGTTTTATTTATAATTTGTTTAGGTAGTTAAGTTCTTGCAATTATTTATTTCTCTGTTTCCTATAGCATGTATCTGTTGTAGTTAATAAAATCCATACTATGCTGTTAATGTAGTTTTTGTTTATAAATGTCCAGTCACGTATAGTTTGCTTCCAGGTTTGCTTTTAATCCTTTCATTCTTAGCTTATTGTTCAGTCTTATTTACAAGCTTATAGAATAGGTTGTTTTTATCAATTTAAATAGAATTTAATTAAGCACATAGAATAGGTTGTTTTTATCAATTTAGATAGATTAAGTTCTGTTTATTCCTGTTATAAGTTTATGCAATTTAAATTCCATTTTGTTTATTAATATGAAATGATTTTCTTATTTGTCTTTGTTTATTTCACTGTTAAATACAATGATTAAATAGGTTTAAATTCTGTCTTTATGCATCTTGTTTTCATATACACAAAATCAACTGATGATTAAATCATTTAGGTTTGTTTTTATTATTTTATGTATATAGCCTCTCATTTGAACTGTGTGATTGGACTATCATTCGGACCCTCCTTCGAGACTGTTGTCCAGCTTTCCATCCGACCTTTAGTGTTCTTAGTTTAATTTTAAACCTGTTTTCAGTGCTGTTTCTTTGGCTTTTTTATTATGCTCTAATTGTAGTCATTAGATAATGATTATGTTTTTATTTGAACCGTAGATTAGATTGTTTAAAGTATTTACTAAGTTTTATGCTTAGTTTTCTCTTTCCAACTCATGCTTTGAATTATGCGTTGTGATTTTGTTCCCTTTAATTTCCGATTTTCTTTTCTAATACTGTTGTAATGTTTTGAAATTATGTTTGATTTATTTCTTTGTATATGGATTTGTAGGGTTAGGTGTGTTAATTGCTAGTATCTTAGTATCTTGTCAATTTATCATAGTGATAAGACCTATTCCTTTCACTTTGTGATTATTGAAAAGATTTGTAGAAAATAACTTAAAATTATCTTTATTAAGTTTTCTACTTGCTTTTTATTTAGTTTTATTTATTAAGTTTCTACTTGCTTTTCTTTATTTAGTTTTCCATTCACTTATTAGTTAGGTCTTCCTTGAACCCCAGCTTTTCAAGTAGTTGTTGATAATATATTTTTCAGTTAGAAATTATTTGTTTATAAATTATCTAGTTGTTGTGATTGTATTTTCAAATATGTACTTTATGTGAATAGTTAGCTCTTGAAGTTATTTAATAGGTTTCAGAGTGGTTATATTCTCATTTTCTAGTTGAAATAACATAGTATGATATTATCCTAGTCTGATGTTTTGTTTTAGTTCAATCACATTAATAATTAAATTATTAGGAGTTTGACTTGGCTTTTCATTTTGAAAGATTTTTCAATCTTTTGTTTATTAAAGCATTTCTACAATGCCTTAGGAAACCATCTACCTTCGCATATATTTTGCATCAACTTGAAGCCTACCAACCCCGGTCGATAATTAAATATTAGGTGTATTTAAGATAGTAGAATACATCCAAACATTTTGGTATTAATCTAGTCGAGATAACACCCAACATTTTGGCGCCATTGCTGGGGAGTTGTTCTGTAAGGTAGAAAAATAAAAATTTGTTTAGTGAATAGCCATAGTCTAGGTTCTCCTTTAGTTTTTTTCATAAATAGAGTCTAGATAGGTAAGGATAGATAGGTTTCCTTTATGTTACATAGCAAGGGGAAGGGGAAACAGTAAAACACAAATACGACTTCACTACAGAATTTCCATAGTGTGACAGCCTAACGCATCCACTTTAGTGGGTCTCCCCAAATCCTTGTTGTTCCTTTTTCGCACAAGTGTGTTTACTTTACGTAAAGTTTGATTTATTTCCCTTAAGCGTACTTTTCTTTTCGCAGACATAGTTAGTTTACATCTTCATAGGTTCAATTTAATGTATGTATGCCTTTAGGTAATTTACTTTCGTACAATTTACTAGAGTTCAAGTGTAGGACTTATTTTACAATTAAATCACTTAGTGGTGTTGTAAGTACCACCCATCATGCTAACAAACTGACAAGAACATTTGAAAGAGGAACCCCAATATAAGATATGAATAGTTATTTATGTCGTGGGAAGATATGGTAGGAAATAAGGATGAAGAATTTGTTACCTTTGGATTCCCTATTAGAGATCCAGGAGGAATGGCACAAATACAGTACTTTCCCCCATCCATTTTTCCAAATTTTCACAGACTAGAGAATGAAGACCCCGATGAATTTTTATTTCAATTGGAAATGCTTTGTAGAGCATATAATGTTCAAAATATGAAATTTTTCCCTCTTAATTTGAAATGGGCAGCCCTTCGATGGTTCATGATCTTAGGTGGGAATTGCATTCAAACTTGGAAGACATGAAACATATGTTCTTGAAAAGATACCAAGAGTATTATAGGGTTAACGAGGACATCTTTGAAATAACACAGGGAGAAGAAGAAACTTTGGAAAACTATGTTGAATGGTTTCAATACAACCTTCAATGATCAAAACTAAGATAGTCAGGGAAAAATACCTTAAAAAAACTTTTACTCAAAGGAATAAAAAGTGAATATTTAGAAATTTTAAACCTGATGGGAACAAGTGATGTATCTCAGTTATCATATGATAATGCTTGTGAACTATGTAGAAGGTATTGAAGAGGAAAATTCAAGATTAGTAAGAATATACCCTCTTCTCAGCCTTATCTTAACCCCTGTCAACCTTGTTCACAAATATTTTATGTCCCGTTTGATGATCATAGGGATACTTTCTCTTATGATGCAACACTTCATGTTCTACAAGATTTTCAACAATATCCCATTTTTTCTGGTAGGATCAATCACACAAGCTAATCAATTACACCTGCCACAATTACCTTCTCAGAAACCTCCTCTATGCCTCATGCATATTCCCATTCAATCCAATCCACCTTTTAACAGCAATACAATATGCTTACAGTGTTGAACTGCAACATTTATCTACCTTACCTACCTCACTAACATTATTGCAAGAAATTCATACGATATTTGGAGAGGTTATAGATCAAGGGATTGTAAAGACTACGAAATAAATCAAAGTTTCTATTTGGCCTTTTCCACAAGAAGATAAGATAAACCTAGAATGCCTCTCATTCGATGAAGAATGGGACATTAGAACTTGAATATTCCCTGTCATTAAACATAGATTTTGTATGCATTCTAGAGTTCAATGAAATATCTCGTGACATAAAAAATGAAGAAGAAAACATAGAATACATAAGTCACATTGAAATATGGTTCCAAGAGGGAACTAAGCCACGGTACCATCCTCTTCTTTAATGTTTATTACTGCTAAATCAAACAGCTTGGTTGATTCTTCATATCCCGGTAATTATTATAATATTTTTCTTATATGTGGATAAAGGTATATTTCTAATTTTTCTTCGAACATGGTTACATTGGAAGAATTCATATACTTGAATTGTTTGCTTCCTTTCTTTTAATAGAATAGGATATTATGTAAATATGTTTTTGTTTTATCAAATAAATAAGAGTCATTTCTAATAATTTGTTTGCAGGAGACTCTTTTCCTTTTTATAAATAAATATGAATCATCTAACAAATGGTTTTGCAGCATGATTATAAGAATTTTATCTATAAGTAGCTCATGGAGTATTATTTGAAAGTAAATTTATGATCATAAGATATCTTAAACCTTTCTTAAAAATTGCAGCTTTTAGTAATTCTATGTATATCATTCTTAACCGTTCCTTTTTTTTATTCATATAGTTTTTGGTATTTTGATTTAGACATCTATATTTTTGATTCGTTATTTCAACCAGTTGCTTGATATGAGCTACTTTTATTATCATATTTTTCGAATCTCACTTTATACCTATGGGTTACTAGTTCATTCTATCCGTATTATCAAAACTTGTCTCTTGAGTATCTTTGTGTGATAACTCGATAGTAGGTGGAATTTTGTCCTATGGGGAAAATGATTTATCTTTCACGAAGAAGAAGGGTTATAAGGTCAAAGAAAAACTTTAAGTTATTCTCTTTTGACATGATTTATGATTAAGGCCGTTATGAAAATTACTTATAAGTTTTTACAAAATTGAATTATGTGTTTTAGCAGGGCTTAGCACGTTCTAGTACCAATCGGCTTCCATATACTTAATATCATTATACAAGGCAAACCCGCCGGGTTACTGAATAGGCATGTTGGCAGCGGGTCAATGATAAGTAAAAAATTACAACAAGGAAGCTCGATAAATGCAAGTAAATCCATCGGGGTACTGAACAGGCTTGCTGGACGCGGGGCAATATCGGGTAAAAGAGATCTGGTTAATTCACTACTATGCACATGATTCGGAGAATAATGATAAATATGAATAAATGTTTTCAAATTTTATTTTAAGGCCGATTGCTTTTATTGTCATTTGAGAATCGTTGTAAGTTGGAATTGGACCTAGCCATCTAATTCAACACATACCTAGGATGTCATTATCCTAGAAATGGGACCCATAGCTATAAAATATCACACACTCTGAGGTAAACTCAAAATATATTATGATGACAAGATATCTTTAAAATAAGGCATGGATGACTAGTTTTTCCTCTGTCATGCTTTCAGTTCTTTTATCAACATTTAAGTGGTCTTTCTCAGCACTGTTATTTTTCATGAATATACATATCTGAATCATTTCCATTTACGAGTTACCTTTTCTTTTTACGAAATAATAAAAAAACATGATAGGACTTTTTTTATATGGAACAATCGAATCTTCTTTCTCATGGCTTGAGGACATGCCATACCTTTGGTTTGGGGGAAGGAGGATTAGGAAAAAATTAGACTGTTTTTATTTTCATTATTTATGACATATCTATTTTCTCTTACAAAAATGATAAGTGTTTTTTAGGATAAATTAGTAATGGAACTTGGTTATAGCATGAAATATATTTTTACAGAAGATCAATATGGAGGACTATATTAAGATTGAAGGATAATTCAAATGAAATACCACATGATGATCTCAACTTGGTGATATTATAGCACTTATGACTAAAATTTGCTAAACAAATTCTGTTTTTGCAAATAGTTTTTACCTCCATAAGAATGCTTTGACCTTAAAAGTTTTTTTTAGTTATCATTTCACTGTTAGTAACCCTATCATTTTACCTAATCATGCATATAAACTATCAAATGATTAATTTTATACCTTTTGTGTCATATGTTCAACTTGTCCAAAGTTTTACTTTGGACATGGTTGAACTAACTATAAACTTTATGAACTCACTCATTCATACATATGCTTGTTGCTAGCTCACATTTTAAAGTTCAATTTGACAGTATGATCTCTTATCTTTTTCTTTGCTCAGTGGGACCTGGCATTTCTCCGATTTGGGGGAATGTTGAGCCTCATTTTGTTATCATTTTTTGGCATTAAAATAACACATTCAAATGCATATTTTACTATATTTTGTGTATTTTATGTCATACAGATCGTTATTTAGAACAAGGTAAGAACAAATTTAATGTTTATTGAATTTTGGTTATTAATATCATTTTTATGACTTTATTAACTTAAATCTATATTATTTAAAGCATATTTGATATATTAATTAATATGTGTATTTGTTTGCATGTTATGTAGTATGTTTGGGAGAATCTATAAACAAAACGCATTCAACTCACCGTTCAGTACGATTTGCGCAAGCACTGTCTAGCTCATCATGCAGCTCGTCGTCTAGCTCACCTTCGAGTTTCCCGTCCAGATCGCTAATTTGCGCGCTATCCATAACTGATTTCAAGCATTTAATGTTGGAATATTTCTGCAAACGGCCTGCTACCCACATGTTTGATGATTTAAGAGGCTCTTAGACTAAGATCACCATCACGTTGCTTGTCATCCACGCGTTCAGAGGATGGAATGTCTCCAATCTAGAAGGATCAGCTGTGGCCTCCTCTGCTTAAATGATGAATTGCTACTAGTTTGCGCGCTTTGAAGAATGGAATGACCTGCGTTCTAGAAGCCCACTATGTGGTCACCTCCGTTTGACATGGCACCGTCAGTTGCACTAAGGAAGGGGCTTCATGCCACATCATACATGCTGATGAAGGACCTGTGTTATGGAAGACCCGTCACGTACATTTCTTGCACCAACACCACTCCATCAGTCACATAGAAGAAGGAGTAGTTACACCACCTCGATGCCCTGCTCATGTTGAAGATGCCACGATCACGCTGAAGGAGGAAAATGTTCATGTGCTGGCCTGTAAACTGTTATTTCCTTTTATGATTGACTAAATTTAGAAGAGCAGTCGACCACTAAAGGGTCGACTTGCTCAACCTCTTGAAAACAGTGTGTATATAAACACCTCCATACAGAGAGATAAGGGGATTGATCAATCCATTAGATAGATAGTTAGTTTTCTTTAAGGGAAGGATATTGTAACTATGTTCCTTCTATTTAATAAGAACTCTACGCTTTGTTGTTTATGACTGCATGTGCAAGCATTCACCAGGAATTATCCATGATTGCTGAGAGGGCCCCTTGACAATCTGTGGTTTTTATTTTCGTACGAGTTTTTGTTATCCCATCCTTACAGATAAGTAGTTTTATTTCTAATTTGTTTAGGTAGTTAAGTTCCTGTAATTATTTATTTCTTTGTTTCTTGTAGCATATCTCTATTGTAGTTAATAAAATTCATACTATGATGGTAATGTAGTTTTTGTTTATAAATGGCTGGTCACGTATAGTTTGCTTTCAGGTTTGCTTTTAATCCTTTCATTCTTAGCTTATTGTTCAGTCTTATTTACAAGCATATAGAATAGGTTGTTTTTATAAATTTAAATAGAATTTAAATAAGAACATAGAATAGGTTGTTTTTATCAATTTAGATAGATTAAGTTCTGTTTATTCATGTTATAAGTTTATGCAATTTAAATTCCAATTTTTTTATTAATATGCAATGATTTTCTTATTTGTCTTTGTTTATTTCACTGTTAAATTTCGATGATTAATTAGGTTTAAATTTTGTCTTTATGCATCTTGTTTTCATATGCACAAAATTAGCTGATGATTAAATCATTTGGGTCTGTTTTTATTATTTTCTGTATACAACCTCTCATTCGGACTATGTGATTGGACTGTCATTCGGACCCTCCTTCCATACTTCTTTCTAGCCTTCCATCCGACCTTTAGTGTTCTTAGTTTATTTTTAAACCTGTTTTTAGTTCTGTTTCTTTGGCTTTTTTATTATGCTCTAATTGTAGTCATTAGATAATGATTATGTTTTTATTTGAACCGTAGACTAGATTGTTTAAAGTATTTACTAAGTTTTATCCTTAGTTTTCTCTTTCCAACTCATGCTTTGAATTATGCGTTGTGATTTTGTTCCTTTTAATTTTCGATTTTCTTCTTTAATACTGTTGTAATGTTTTGAAATTATGTTTGATTTATTTCTTTGTATATGGATTTGTAGGGTTAGGTGTGTTAATTGCTAGTATACTAGTATCTTGTCAATTTCTCATAGTGATAAGACCTATTCCTTTCACTTTGTGATTATTGAAAAGACTTGCATAAAAGAACTTAAAATGATCTTTATTAAGTTTTCTACTTGCTTTTCTTTATTCAGTTTTCCATTCATTTATTAGTTAAGTCTTCCTTGAACCACAAGTTTTCAAGTAGTTGTTGATAATATATTTTTTAGTTAGAAATTATTTGTTTATAAATTTTCTAGTTGTTGTGATTGTATTTTCAAATATGTACTTTATGTGAATAGTTAGCTCTTGAAGTTATTTAATAGGTTTCGCAGTGGTTATATTATCATTTGCTAGTTGAAATAACATAGTCTGATATTATCCTAGTCTGATGTTTTGTTTTAGTTCAATCACATTAACAATTAAATTATTGGGAGTTTGAATTGGTTTTTCATTTTGAAAGATTTTTCAATCTTTTGTTTATTAAAGCATTTCTACAATGCCTTAGGAAACCCTCTACCTTCACATATATTTTGCATCAACTCGAAGCCTACCAACTCTGGTCGATAATTAAATATTAGGTGTATTTAAGATAGTAGAATACATCCACTACTACATTTCGATCCAAAATCCGACGGTTACTTCCGACGGCGCGTGGATTTCTTCTTTTAAACCCACCAAAAATCACAAAGTTAAATTTTTTTTTAAAAAATTGTGGTTATACACGTCGCTTAAGCGACGGCTAGGCTCCTAAGCGTCGCTTAAGCGACGGCTAGCCTAGCAAGCGTCGCTTAAGCGACGGCGCATCAGATGGCATAATTATTTGTATAAACCCTCATTCAAAATCAAAGGTCGTCATCTTCAAGGTTTAGTTTTAGAGCTTATATTTGAATATAAATCTTTGTATTTTATTCTATTTATTATTATCTTAAATCTCTAACAACACATAGTTCAAATACAAACATTTGTATGTCTTCAAAACAAGCCCAATAGAGAAATTGTGATATTTACCAATTAGTAGAGGTCCATGAATGCTCCAAAATGTATGAGTATGAGCAGTGCTACTACACTTTCAATGCTCATTTATATAATGAAGGGTCCATGTATATATTAGATTTTTTTTATATATTTTTTTTGTCTTTTTCTTAGGCCTTATTACACCATGAAGCAGGAATGCCATGGTGATTTTGAAATACATGTAAATATTGATATTTTTAAGTTAATAAAAGAGCCAAGACTATCTCAGCATCACAACCTAAATGACTTATGGTACCAGAAAAGAGGGAAGGTAAGGGATCCTAATGTAATGTCGATATGCCTAACCACCTTATTTATTTTCTTACCCCTCTTTCCATTACATTAATATTCACTTTTTATAATGTTTATATTGAACCCAACCTATAGTTAAATGGGAGACAATAAAAGTGGATGCAACAAATTCTAGATCTAGGAAACTACCTCCTATAAAATAGAAACGTGTTTCCCCTATATTCTAGGATTTAGGAAGAGTTGGATTGGGTGATTAGTCTTATTTCCATCCTTCACTCATGCAAATAGAAGAAATTCAACTAGGAATGGGGGATATTTTTCGAAATATGTAAAGAGAAAAATACAGTTTTATCTTGGGAAATATGATGTCATAGTAGGGGACTGAAGTGAATAGACAATAGATTGGACCTATATATGCCCACAAAAGGAGAGTCATTTATTGCCGATGATATTACTATCCATGGCGAATAGTGCACAAAATTTTCCATTAAAGTATTAAGAATAAGCCTTCAATCAGAAAATAAAACATG
>LPNX010296983.1:0-60011 GCA_001517045.1 Pseudotsuga menziesii | reverse complement strand
AGATCATAGTTTTTTTGTTTGTTTGTTAGAAATTCCGGTCACTTGGGGCTAGAACTGAACTCGATTATTATAATACATTTAAAGAATTGTATTTGTACCATATTATACGATATCAGATTGGCGATAGAGCATGGTGACATGGTTGTGGTCTTTGGGATAAAGCATGCTGAGAGAAGGGTGTGCAAATTAATTTCAACTTTGTTCTCACTGTTAAACTCTCTATATCCCCTTAAGCTTTAGATTAGCACATAAACTACACAGTTTTTATTTCTTTTGAAAGTACTTCCCTGAACTCCAGAAGTATTACAATTGGCCTGAATGCCTCAAGGGCCACAAGTGGTCATTTTTCATGGGAAGTCCCTCAAAAGCAACCAGTATTCACAAGCACTGTGCTACGACGACAACTACTCTTTTCCCAAAATCACCCAAGACTTGCACTTAATCCCTACTCCCAACCACTTTTTCATGCTTCTGTCAGAATTGAACCCTTGTGGGTGGCTTGACGAGCCACTGTCTTTACTGCTGAATCCTGAACCATAACCCTATTGGTAGGACTAGGCCTGAACCATGACCCCATTGGTAGAACTAGGCACTAATCTGCTGTTGTTGCATGAGGTTGTTACTTGAGATGAATTTTCACAGGATTTTGTTATTTTAAGAAAACTGATACTCATGCTACTGGAAAGAAAGCATCTGCCTTCCCTTTGTAGACTACAGAGAGGGCCATCATTACATCGATAATAGCCTTTCCCCTACCTACCCAATCAAGTAGAGCAAGGGTATGAGGTCTGACTCCAACATTTATCGTGTCACAATCATTCCTTCAGAACCTAGAAGAGTTGAGTGTTGAATAGCCATTGTATCTCAAATGGAGAACTTGTATTATGGTAGAAAATATACAGTAAGAAATACAAGATTGCAAGCTATGTTGCTGTAATCAAACTCCAGAGTAAGCCAGCTAAAGTAGAGTGCACAAGGTGAAGTTCAAGAGTTTTTTATTTTCTGTCCTAGTAATGATGTATTGATTCAAAGATCTTAAGAATTGAACAAAGATAAACGAGTCTTGAACAGAAATGTTCATAACTGGAACAAAAGCACTCAGAACTTGAATATAAATCTTTAGATTCTTTACTGTTGAACAGCCCCCTTCCCCTGTTTCCATGATCCAGAGCAGCCCAACTAGTACATAATGAAATTACAGATATGAAAAAAGAAGCAAACCGAAATGATGAACCAGCAAGAAAACTTCAAATAGAAAACAGTGGCACAACAATGGCTAAGTTTGGTTGTCTCCAAGCACCTTCCAAGATGTACTTGCAGATTTTGGAGTTCCCGTGTAAATGACAGTCAGGAACAGCTCACGAAGCTCCCTGTTTGCCCCACTTTAAGTTTAAAAAACAATAAAAAATACCCCATTATTCCCACAATATTTTTTTTTAAAAAACTTTCAGCAGACATCGCTTAAGCGACGCTTTCAAACTGTCGCTTTTCCGACGGCTTTTGAGATATCCGTCGCAAATCCGACACTTCTAACCGTCGCTTTTCCGGCGCCTTTTTGATCTCCGTCGCTTATCCGAAAGCTGCAGGTGTCGCATATCCGACGCCGTACGTTGATATTCGTCGCTTAAGCGACGGTTATGGAGGCTATTTTTCAAAAAAAAATTTCTACCGTCCAAAATATTCTGTCGCTTAAACGACACTTTACATTTAACCGACGGTTATGTAGGTGTCGCTTAAGCGACGGTTATTTAAGTGTTGGATAACCGACGCCGAGTTTCCGACGCTTAAGAAAAAATCAAAGTGTCGTACATGCGATAGGAAAGTGTCGAAAATCCGACATGACGGCCGTCGGATTTTGGGTCGAAATGTAGTAGTGGTCCAAACATTTTGGTATTAATCTAGTCGAGATAACACCCAACAAGAGAAAGATTTGAAATTATTTTCTTGCGCTCTTTTCAAACATTCCACATCATTAGGCCCGAGAAAAATTTCCATATCTCGTTGATGATTGGATTTTGGTATGTCTAGTATTGCTATTGGAGCATAGTTTAAGATATGCTGACTCTGTTTCTATTTGTTTGACTGAGAAGAGTTGGCTCCTTGTCTTGTAGCTGGTTTGAGTATGCAGATGTACTGTGATTCGTCTGCTTCTCTGCATAGTGGGAATTGAGAGGGACCTAGGAATCCTTTTTTACTTAGCTTATCTCAGGTAAGTTTTTTTCCTATCTTTAACAACACTAGGAAGGTAGCCACCTTAGGCCAAATCTTATTTTTCCATATTTTGTCCAATTGTCCTACATGGATATTTTGATGGGTGTTTGTGAGAATAGAGTAGGCTTCCTTGATAGAGAAATTTATTGAATTTTTATTTCCCCATCATAATTTTTCATCATATCTTGAGAAAGGTACTAGTCTTTGTTGTAATTCCTCTAAGAAAGATTCTAGATAGGGGGAATTGGAGATATTTTGCATATTGTTCTTTTATATCCATAAATTCCATTTCTTTGTTGTGTTTTAGGTTTTACAGTATTGATTGACCAATTTTTGTCTTGTTGAATCATATCTTTCTTGAGGGAGAGATAATCAAGATTGTTTTCCAGTTTGGGGAGTTGATTCTAGGAGTCATCCCATAGTGTTGTTGACTGGACATTATAAATTTCCTAGAAGCAGTGATTTTGGATTAACTCTATGTTTTTCCTTGCTACATTCCAAATCATTGATCCTTTCCTATTTCATGTCATCCAGATGAGATATTTAGTATTAACCTATGGAGCATATTTATTCCTCCAGAATATGTTCCATGGGGTGTTTGGACTGTGAATCCATCTCTAGAAATGTTTTTCTCCTAGAGATTTATTTCCAAGATTTGGGTCTCTCGACCCAAGACCTCCTTCAAATTTATGTTTGCATACTTTGTCCTAGGCTACTAAGGTCCATTTTCTCTTGATTTTTTATCCAATATAGAGGAAGGAACGTTGACGGGAACAAATGGAGTTGAGGATGTTGTTGGGAAAAACTAAAATGGAGAATAAATAGGTGGGAATTCAATGTAGGACATTTGATTAAGGTTAATCTTCCTACCAAGTTGAGATAGAATAAAGACCAATTGGTAATATTTTTGTCAAACTTGGCTAAAATTTATACCCTAAAGGGGGTTCTATGAGGGCTCTTTAGGACAGGATATCCTAGATATTTGGAAGGAAGGGAGCTACTTTTGAAGCTGAGGAGTCTAGGGATATTGACCTAAACAATGAGAGTGACATTCAGAAAGAAGATTTGGGATTTTTGGAGATTAATTGAGGTTCCTAATGCTTCCATGAAAGAGTTCATGATTGATTGGAAGGAGGTGGCTTCTTGGATGGTTGGGATCCTCATAAGAAGGGTGTTATCCACAAATTGTTGATGGGGGTTGGAGGAGTTATTTTCATGGAGATTTGGATATTTAAGGGTTCTATTAGACACAAAGGAGTTGAGGCACCTTCCAAGGAAATTCAACTGTTATAATGAAGAGAAACAAATATATAGGGTCTCCATAGAGAATTCCCTAGGAAGAGGTGAAAGTGTTTGTCGAAGATCCATCAAGCAAGATGGAGAAAAAGGGAGAGAATATTAAAGAAAGAATCTAGTTCATCCAATTTTGTAAAAATACAAAGAATAAAAACATACTTTGAATATAATTCCATCTCAGTTTGTCGATTTATTTAGACATGTCAAGCTTAATGAGCATACCTTGATTTTTTGAAAGCTTTAGAGAATGAACGATCCCATGTGGCATGATAATTCCATCTATTATTTGTGTTCTCTCCACATAGACAGTTTGTTCTTCTGAGAATAGATATAGGATAAGGGGATTTCGCTAGTTTTTTGTGATCTTTGTAATGATTTTATAGACCATAGTGCATAGGGATATATGTATAAAATTCTTAGGATCCTTTTCTTATTTATCTTTTGGGATGAGAACAAGGAAAGTGGAATTGAAAGATGAAAACACTATCCTTGTTTCTCTTGATTCTTCCATGAATTCAAGGAGTTCTATCATGATGGTACTTCGACAAGCTTGGAGGAACTCTATTGTAAATTCATTTGGACCTAGAGAGTTTTCAATCACCATATTTATGGTTATTGATTCCACCTATTGCATAGTTATTTCTCTCATCATGCCTTCATTTTGGTAATCTATAACTAGCTTTGGTATATTCCTAGTTGTCTTTTGGATAATAGTTGACCGGTCTATATTAGGATATGGCAGTAGTTCTTGGTAGTACTTCGTTATTTCTACTTCCATTTCATTAAATTTATAGAAAATATGAGTTGATCTAGTTTGAATGGATGTAATTTTGTTGGGATGGTGGTGATGGATCATGGAGTTATAGAAAAATATGGTGTTCTTGTCTCCTTCTTTAATCCATTGTATTATGTATTTCTGGTGCCAGAGGATTTCTTCTTGATTTTGTTGTTGCTCCAATTGAGTTTGCACTTTCTCTTCCTCCTGTTGGATCTAGGTATATATTCCTTTATAGATAATTTATTTTTGGATGTTGGTCATTTTTTCTTCCAACTTTAGTTTTTCTTTGAAAATGTTTCCAAAGACTTCTTTTATCCAACACTTAATATTTAATTTGATATGATTTAGGTTTTACTAAAATATGAACATTTTTTTAGCCTCTACAGTGTTATACCATGATTTGCCACACTTTATGCATCATGCCTTGATGGAATTCCCTTATCCCTATGCAGACTCAGTATAGTGCTGATGCTTCAGTGAAACCCTCAAAAAGACAGTTTTTAAGATACACGTGGGTGCACAACTTTGCAACTCATGTATACACTATTACACCATTACAACCTACGTACATCGGGTTTTTTGCTGAGAAAAAAAAAATTTGGAGTTTTCCTAATCAAGTAGTAAATAGTTTGATCCTTCGCCTTCGATATGTATAGAAATTCTCTAATTTGACCCTCCATTTAGCATTTGAGGGATATATATTGAGCCATTGTGAAGCATTGGAGGAGGAAAAACATTGAGAGTAAGGAAACTATAGAATTTTTTTTTCCCATTGCCATGTGGTTGAGTTTGCATCCCTTTATCCTTGTTGATAGAGCTATTTATTTTCATCTCCCAATATCTCCATTGTCACTGTGAGATTACCTTTGCATGGAGGATTGGAGTGGTGGAGGCCTAGGTGGAGGAACTTGGTTTCTTAGTTCTGACAAGTTGCAGATAGAGGTTGTCAATTTATACTTCTGTTTGAATGAATACAAATACTCTTTTCACTTCCAATTTCATGTGAAAATGCTATGTATATTTCCATGGGTATATTTGCTTCATACATATTTAAATGGATTATGATAGAGTAGGTGATAAAATTTCATGAATATATTATATTCTTGGAGATATTTGTTGTTGAGGGAAAGTTGTAGGTTTCAAGGTATTATAAATTCGGCTAAATTTTGGAAAGGTTTCAAGGTATTAGTTACATAGTTTTCCCTGCAAAGGTCTAGATTAGTGAAGCTGAAGGAGGTGTAGGCAAAAAAATTTCATATATTGCAATTTGGGGGTGTTTGGGAAGCTCGTCCTTAACCTGAATGTCAAATCAAGCTATTCCATGGTGCGGCATGAGCAAACATCAAGAAATCCTAGAGTTATAGCCTTGTATTCGGGATCAATTATGAATATCCTCTCATATTTATCCAATGGAGAAGATGGATGACGTATATCTAGGATGAATAAAATCCATGGTTGATAGAGGCGTGCAGGATCCACCATCGGATGAACGGGTGTTGCAAATCGACGGTTTTTAAGGATTTCTCTAGGAAAAAATGTGCAAAGAAATGAGTTGTGGAGATGCATGAAATCGGTTCAGCTTCCTATTTTTCAATGGTCGAGATTGGATGTTGTCCAAGATTGATGATGGAGGGGTATTTCACGTAGCCAAATTGCACATGGGATAACATATGTCATGGACGCAAAATATTGTAGGGTCCACCTATCCCAACGAGCACAATCTTGGGTGATCCATATATACGGTGGAGATGTGGTTCATAGTGGAAAAATGCGGGAGAATTAAAGGCGTATCGTAGCTGTGAAATATCGAGGGGACCGCATAGTTTAACGGTCGATATTATAGAGGGGGAATATATATGGAAAAAAATCATTTCACCAAACAAACACACATGAAAGATAAGATAATGACGCGATGCAAAGTCCTATAAAGCTTACACCCTTGGAGGGAAAAGATCTGGCAGAGGTTAGATCGATGGTCTAGAATAGTTTCACAATGGAGACATGTAAAACGATTAGCAAGCAAGAGGATCATGAAACATGGTAGGGGATACATAGTTGAACGGTCAAGACCCCTCGTGGAGGAGATCTACGACCGTGGTATGTTTCGCATTCCAAAGATGCTACGGGAGATAAGGAGGAAAGGGGTTGCAAAATGGAGATCAAGGCATGTAATATCGATGGCATAGATCACATCCTAGAATCCCAATATTTTCTTCCTGAGGTGCATAATGATGATGAATGTCATAATGATTAGGCCGTAGAAGGTAAGTATGGCCTTTACACGATGTATGGTAAGGAAGCAGGGGCACTGAAAACAAGGGCGTATCGGTATCATCATAAGGAAAGATCGATGAAGTGACAAATTTCAAGTCCACAACCATGAGATAACATGAGGCTGATTACAAGTGAGGCTGAAGGTCACTTCCACCAATGATATCATGAGGTCACAACAAAAAGGGGCAGCATAGTTGGCATCTCCACATAAGGAATCAGATCAAGATCCCACGCGATCGCTAGTGTTGTCATCATGCCACTCAATGATGGCGCGTGTAAATATTTGATAGACTCTTAGTTGAACTAAACTAACCATCTCCTTATAATGCCACAGTGAGATTTGTTCTGAGATATAGATTGAGTGAATATTGGTGAAGAACAAGGATGACTAGCTATTGTTCTGCTAAGGATCTTGGGGGTCCTGATATGGGACCTGTGATGTCTATTCTTCTTGGAAATCCTGTTGTTTGATGTGTTTTGTTGACTGTTGGGCATTGTTTGGAAATTCAGTCATTTCTGGACCTTCACGCAAAAGCAGCTCCAACCATTGGGGTAGAGATGTTCATTACATTAGGAAGACCTTTTGATGTTGGTAAGGGCACTATAAAGATGTTCATTACATTAGAAAGACTTTTTGATGTTGAAAAAGGCTATGCTATCCTGATAAAATGCAGCATCACCGTGGAAACAGAGCCTAGATTTCTCGATCCTAAGAACATCCCGCTGAAATATCTAGACAAGGCCGTGGACTCCATTACCATGATACATAGTATCCATTTCGAGGAAATGTTGGTCTAAACAAATGTTTGGACTATGGGAGAAAGGATCAGAGTTGTTTGTTATCATTTTCCTTGATGCAAATTTCCAACTCTATTGAAGGTGATGATGATTCCAAAGAGGTTTTGTGTTGACATATCCTGTGGGAAGGATCTAGTCTTGAAAGAAGAAGTAGACAAGAATGAAAATCCCATCAAGGATTTATTACTCTAAATAAATGGGGTTGTCTTCTCTAGGTCTACACACATAATAGTGTTACTAGGATACATAGATACCGGACTAAAGGATAAAAACAGAAAGAATAGAAACCTTCCTTCCATCTGTGAACACAGGAAGAACATGATTATCAAACACAAAATGGACATAAAGGTCAGAAGTAGAAAAGGTCACGGGGCTAATTCATCATGTATGCTAGAATGTGCGCAAAAATAATAAATTCATTAGCAAAGCTCTGGAAAATCATGATCAAAGAAGGAGAGCCTACATCCCAGACATTGTGTTGCTATTTTTGATCCATCGTGGTTGTCACATCATATTTCCCTTTGTAGGTGTAAATCGTGGAGAATCTTCCATCTCAGGAAGTTTGTTAGGATTCATTATGATTATTCAGGATTTAATCTCCAAATTTTGTGATAGAATTGAGGCTCTGTTTCGAGGTTGGTCTTGGGAGACATTGCATGATAAATATAACCTCCTCAGAGGAGGATAGGGGTTGATTTGAATTTCATATTCTTGAGGCCTTCGCACTGGAGTCGTAGCTCTGCAAAAACTTTTGGGAGTAATAATGAAAATACTTCTTTGAGTTTATGAGATTCATCACGGTGTCTATATTTAGTTTGTGTTCTCTATTTATGCCATTTCCATATGTGTTAATTTCTGCTAAACGCTTTCTAGTTGTATGTAAGGAATTTGTTTCATTAAGCGCTCCTTTCATTAGATGTATCATTTTGTATGTGTCTGTAATGGTTTTTATGGAATTCATCCTTGTTAGATGCTCCATTTCTTTCATTTCCATTATTATGTTATTACACTAAATATTTTGCAAGGGATTCATCCATAGATAGGTGCCCATTGTTGCATTGGTATTTTCTCCTCTCTCCTACCATCACTTGAAGATATTTGGCTAAATATTGCACTTACTTTGCCTCATAATACATAAGAGAAAATATTTTTTCATTACTTGTTGTAATTTCCTTGAATGGTTTAGGATGTGACTCCATTTCCCAATGGTTTTGATACATGTCTATCTTTCAATATTTGTTGACAAACAAACCTCTTACCATCAGAAATCTAGCCTTATGCATGCTTGTTTAAAGCCATATGTGTATGTGAAAGACCCCATGGAAAGAGAGATCCCTCTTTGATTGTATTGGATAGAATACAATCTAAATATTGGTTTGAAATGGTTACCCCTGTGACTTCCTACCACAACCATAGGAAAATTACTGGGTGCTAACATCTTGGCACCATTGTCGAGGATATAATCACTATTATTTCCTTGGGAGAATGACATTGTTTAGATCTATGATCCAGTTGAAAAGATGGTCCTAGCAACATGATGGTTGTATATGCTCTGGTGACTCCACTTAAATCCTTTGAAGGTGACTCCAGGGAATATCGACCACCCAGAAGATGTAGATATTTTCAGAGGTTTCATGGTGACTCTACTAGGAAAAATGAGCCCAATATAACAAACTTGGAAACGCATGGTGAAAAATGAGGTACTCCACTGTAAATTTTATGCAAGATATCTTGTCTTTCCTAGTAAGTTTTCTCCTGTCCTTTCTCAGGCTGGTCAAAGAAGTTTTCCATTTTTTATTTCCCTCAGAGAAAAACCATGATTTCACCCCTATATACCCTTATTTAAGGACCAAAAATAACCCTGTTCCTTGTACACATGAATTTTTCCAAGAATGTATCCCCTCTGAAGAAGCCTCACCTAAATATGTTTCCATTTCCTTATCTCCCACCACTTCAAAGTTTGAGCAACCTTCATCACTCATTTTTACAGTTCTTCATGACTTTGCAGTCCCTCATGAAATATTGCTGATGTCTGTCACCCTGCCTTCAATCCCTCTTAAAAAACCTACCAAAACCTTAGGGAAAGCTAAAAGGTTCACCCCTATACTCCTCCTTGTAGTTCTTCATGACCTTCCCCAGGGGTATGCCCAAAGACTTGAGCAATTCAATGAGGAAAATGGGTACTCAGCTAAAGATAGCTTGAGCTAGTTTGTAGACTGGACTGGCCTATAAGAAGTATACCATGAATATGTTAGAGTCGAACTGTTTTCCCAAATCCTTGCTGGAGGGGTAAGAAGGTGGTTCACCAGTATTCCAGACAAGTCCATCCTGGGCTATCAATATTTTGAGGATGCTTTCAAGAACCAATGGGAAGAAAGGAAAGACCCCAGGAAGTGCTTGTCCCAATTCCATTCCATAAGGAGGGAGGAGAGTCAATTTGTCTAGGATTTATCTAACATATTTAGGAAAGTTTATAATGCTATCCCTACCTAGTTCAAGCCCTCTCCTGGTGCTTCACAAGTCCAGTATGCTGAATCTTTTGATAGTGAATTTTACTTATGGTTGAGTTAAAGAAGATCAGTCTCCCTAGAAACATGATGAATGATGCCATAGAGGTAGAGATAAATCTGACTATTGCTAGGGAGAAAGGGAAAGGAGAAGGAAGAGGAAAGAGGGAAGATCTCACCTAGCCTTCCACCTATAACACACTAGAGGCTAGGATGGAAATGATTATGGAATCCATGGAGAGGTGGATGGAGAGACTCATTGTGGACCACAACCCATCCCCCGTAAGAAATCAAGACTCGAAAGGACCCTTGCGAGTTTATCAAACTTAGATTGCACCTAAAAAGTTGCAGGAACATACATATCCTTCTCTACTAGTGGAAGAAGTGGAGGATAAACAACTAAAGTCTCCTTCCCCTCCTAGTCCTGCTTTTCATGAAGAATACAATTAGGAGGAGGAAGGTAGCTGTTTGCCATTATGCTTTTCCTCGTTTGATTTTTTAAAACAAAGATTAAGGGTTTCTAATCAAACAGAGAAAATGGAGGTGAGGAATGATGTTATGGAACTTTTAGGAATGGATAATGAGGAGGGGTGAACAAGTAGAAGATGCTTTGCATTCTAGTCTTTCTCTTTATGAGCTCACAGATGAGCATCCTAGGGCCATACGGGAGGAATATTATAATTTGTTTAATGAATAAAGAAACCTTCTTGTTGCAAGTCTTGTGCATGGGGGTTTCGAATAATATTCCAGTCCTCCAATATATGATAAATATGAGGATAACTGCTCAAAATATGAGGGTCCTGAATGGGATGTATCTTCTCATTTTTCTCATTCAAAACTCTTATATCAAGAAGAGTTTAATTCACTTGGTTTTAATGAAATTACTCCTTGTGAAATGCATGAGGGAAAGCAGGTTTTGGGTTTTGGAATTTGGAGTGAAGCAACTGATGTCTCATGTACAGGTGTTCATGAGCTTCCCTTGCATGATTATTTTAAAGAATAGTTCAACAGTATTGGGATAAGGAGATGACAGAAATTCTTGCAGACTGCCTTGGATTTTATGATCCAGTGGTTGAATATATGGATCAGCCTTGTCATGACCCAATGGCTAATCATAGTGATGAGAATGGTGGGTTAGATATATGCAGTAAAGATCATAGTTCCAGTCATGGCCTCTTACCATTCAGCTCTTCATTTCAACTTCTGATCAAGCATGAAGAGAAAATTTGCATATGGTGTCACTTGCTTGATTGGCTTCATTGGAAGTTAGAAGTGACTTGACTGGATAGGGTAGGGTATGTATAAATGAATAAGATTGGCATGGCAAGCATTTCCTTTAAACAATTATCTCAATTTATTTTTTAATATATGTTTAATTTTCTGTTCTTAGAACACGTTGTGGGGATTTCAGGAGACAATGGGGATCAACACAATTGATAAGGCACATGGTCTACATGGTTCTTTGCTACCTCACAATGAGGATAAAATCCCCAAGTTGGAGTTGTTCTTAGCAATTTTACTAAATTTTAGAAATCTCTACATAGGAAGTTACATAGTTTTCACTACAAAGGTCTAGATCTGTGAAGTTGAAGGAGGTGTAAGCAAAAAAAATTCATATCTTGCGATTTGGGGGTGTTTGGGAAGTTCTTACTTAACCTGAATGTCAAATCAAGCTATTCCATGGTGCAGCATGAGAAAACATCAAGAAATCATGGAGTTATATCCTTTTATTCAGGATTAAATATGAAGATCCGCTCACAATTCTCCAATGGCGAAGATGGACGACGCAGATCTAGGACGAATAAAATCCATGGTTGATAGAGACATGAAGGATCCATCGTCATATGAATGGGTGGTGCATATCGAAGGTTGTTAAGTATTTCGCTAGGAAAAGATGCACGAAGAAATGAGTTGTGGAGACGCATGAAATCGGTTAAGATTCCCATTTTTCAATGGTCGAGATTGGATGTTGTCCAATATCGGTGATGGAGGGGGATTTTGCATAGACAACTTGCATGGGGGATAACATATGTCATGGCTGCAAAATATTTTAGGGTCTGCCTATCCCAACGATCACGATCTTGGGTGAGCCAGATCTGCAATGGAGATGTGATTCATCATGGAAAGATGCAAGCGAATTAAATGCGTATCGTAGCTGCAAAATCTCAAGGGGCCTGCACAGTTTAATGGTCAGGATTATAGAAGGGGAATATCTACGGAGGAAAATCATTTCACCAACCAAACACACATTAAAGACAAGATGACAAGGTGATGCAAAGTCCTAGAGGGCCTACACCCTCAGATGGCGAAGATCTGGTAGAGGTTAGATCGGTGGTCTAGGATAGTTTCATGATGGAGAAATGCACAATAGTTAGCAAGCAGGAATATCGTGAAATAGGGTAGGGGTCGCATAGTTGAACGAGCGTGACCCATCATGGAGGATATCTACAGCCGTGGTCTATTTCGCAGTCCAAATATTCTATGGGAGATAAGGAGGAAAGGGGCTATGAAATGGAGATCAAGGCAGATATCGATGATGTAGATCGAATCCTGGAATCCCAAGATTTGCTTCCTGAGTTGCGTAATGATGATGAACCCCATAAAGATTAGGTCGCAGAAGGTAAGTATGTCCTTTACACTCCGTATGGTAAGGAAGTAGGGGCACTGAAAACCAGGGCATATCAGTATCATCATAAGGAGGGATCAATGAAGTGACAAATGTCAATTCCACACACCATGAGATAACGTGAGGCTGAAGGTTACTTTCACCAATGATATCATGCGGTCACATTAGAAAGGGGTGGCGTAGTTGGAATCTCCACATAAGGAATCGGATCAAGAGCCCACGTGACCACTCATGTTGTTATCATGCCACTTGATGATGGCGTGTATGAATATTTGTCGGACTCTTAGTTGAAGTTAACCTCCCAGCTTGTTATAATGCCATAGTTAGAGCTGTTCTAAAATACAAATTGAGCGAATACTAGTGAAGAACAAGGATGACTAGATGTTGTTTTGCTAAGGATCTTGGGGGTCCTGATACGGGACCTATAATGGTTGTTTTTCTTGGGATTCCCATTTTTCAATGTGTTTTTTTTTTCACCGTTAGGTGTTGTTTGGAAATTCAGTCATTTTTGGAACTTTCACGCAAAAGTAGCTCCAGCCATCGGGGTAGAGATGTTCAATACATTAGGAAGACCTTCTGATGCTGGTAAGGGTAGTATAAAGATGTTCATTAAATTAGAAATACTTTCTGATGCTGGAAAAGGGAATGTTCTCCTGATAAAATGCAACACAACCACAGAAATAGAGCCTAGATTTCCCAGTCCTAAGAACATCCCACCGAAACCTCCAGACAAGGTCGTTGACTCCATTACCGTCATACATAGTATCCATTTCTAGGAAAAATCAGTCTGAATGAATGTTTTTACTAGGGGAGAAAGGATCGGAGGTCTTTGTCATCATTATCCTTGATGCAAATTGCCAACTCTATTGAAGGTGACGACGATTCCAAATTCATGTTGCGTTAACGTATCCTGTAGGAAGGATCTAGTCCCGGTAGAAGAAGCAGGCAAGAATGACAAGCCCATCAAGGATTTAGTACTATCGATAAATTGGGTTTTCTTCTCTAGTTTTGCACACATAACTATGTTACTAGGAGACATAGATACGGGACTGAAGGCCAAACAAAGAAAGAATGCAAACCTTCCTGCCAGCTGTGAACATAGGTAGAACATGATTATCAAACACAAAATGAACATAAAGGTCAGAAGCAGAAAAGGTCACAGGGCTAATACAACCTATACACCAGAATGTGCGTAAGAATAATAAATTCGTTGGCAAATATCTAGAACTTCATGATCAAAGCAAGCGATCCTGTATCCCAGACGCCGCATTTCTATTTTTAATCCATCGTGGAAGTCGCATCATATTTCCCTTTATAGATGTAAATCATGGAGAATGTTCCATCTCAGGAAGTTTGTTTGGATTTGTTATGATGATTCAGGATTTGATCCCCAAATTTTGTAACATAATTGAGGCTTTATTTTGAGGTTGGTCTCGGGATCCATTGCATTATAAATATAACCTCCTTGGAGGAGGATAGGGGTTGATTTGGGTTTCATATTTTTTAGGCCTCTTTGTTGGAGTTGTAGCTCTGCAAACATTTTTGGGAGTAATAATGAAAATTCTTCTCTGAGTTTATGAGATTCATCACGATGTCTATATTTATTTTGTGTTATCTGTTTATGCCATTTCCACATGTGTTAATTTCTGTTAAATGCTTTCTAGTTATATGTGAGGAATTCATTTCATTAAGTGCTCATTTCATCAGATGTAGCATTTGTTATGTGTCTGTAATGGTTTTTATGGAATTCATCCTTATTATATGCTCCATTTATGTCATTTACCTTATTATGTTATTGTGCTAAAGGTGTTTTAAGGGATTCATCCATAAATAGGTGTCCCTTACTGCATTAGGATTTTCTCCTCTCTCCTACCATCGCTTGAAAATATTTGGTTGAATATTCCACTTACTTTTCCTCATAATACAAAAGAGAAAATCATTGTTCATTACTTGTTGTAATGTCCTTGAATGGTTTAGGCTATGACTCCATCGCCCAATGGTTTTGATACATGTCTGTCTTTCAATCTTTGTTGACAAACAGACTTGTAACCATCAGAAATATATTGTTCTGCATGCTTGTTTAAAGCCATATGTGTATGTGAAATACTCTATGCCAAGAGAGAGCCCTCTCTGACTGTATTGGCTAGAATACCGTCTAAATATTGGTTTGAAATGGTTACCCTTGTGAATTCCTACCGCAACCATAGGAAAATTCCAGGATGCTAACATATTGGAGCCATTGTCGGGGATATAATCAATATTATTTCCTTGGGAGAATGACATTGTTTAGATCTATGATCTGGTTGAAAATTTGGTCCTAGACACATGATGGTTTTATATGCTCTAGAAAATCCACTTAAAACCTTTGAAGGTGACTCCACTAGGAATGTCAACCACCCAGAAGCTGCAGATATTTTTAGAGGTTTCATGGTGACTCTACTCGAAAAAATGAGTCCAATATCAAAAACCTGGAAAGGCATGGTGAAAAACGAGGTACTCTAATGTAAATTTTCTGCAAGATATATTTTGTTTTCTAGTAAGTTTAATCATGTCCTTTCTCAGACTAGTCAAAGTAGTTTTCCATTTTTTATTTCCCTCAGAAAAATACCATGAGTTCACCCTTGTATACTCTTCTTTAAGGACCAAAAATATCCCTGTGCCTTTTACACATGACTTTGGCCAAGAATGTCCTCCACTCCCCTATGAAGCAGCCTCACCTAACTCTGTTGCCATCACCATATCTCTCACCACTTCAGAGTTTGAGAAACCTTCGTCACTCAGTTTTATAGTTCTTCATGGTCCTGCAGTCCTTCATGAAAGATTGTTGTTATCTACCACACTACCTTCAATCCCTATCAAAAACTGTACCAAATCCTTAGGGAAAGATAAAAGGTTCGCCCCTATACTCCTCCCTACAGTTATTCATGACCTTCCCTAGGGATACGCCTAAAGACTCAAGCAATTTAATGGGAAAAGGGGTACTCAACTGAAGAGCACTTGAGGTGGTTTGCATACTATATTTACCTAAAATAAGTATACCATGAATACATTAGAGTCATATTGTTTTCCCAAAGCCTTGCTAGAAGGGCAAGAAGGTGGTTCACCAGTCTTCCAGACAACTCCATCCTGGGCTATCAAGATTTTGAGGCTGCTTTCAAGAACCAATGGGAAGAAAGGAAAGACCCTAGGAAGTGCTTGTCCCAATTCCATTCCATAAGGAGGGAGGAGAGTGAATCTATCCAGGAGTTTTCTGACATATTTTGGAAAGTGTATAATGCTATCCCTACCCAGTTCAAGCCTCCTTCTGGTGCTGCCCAATGTTGATGTATTTCTAACTTCGGAATGTATTCATCTATGTATCTTATGTATTGTAACTTGATGTTTATTCCAGGATGTATCTATTATGTATTTGAGTCATGTTTTCATGCCCCGATGTTCCGATCGGGAGGATAAATAATGTAAACAAGTCATGTCAAGTCATGGTGGGTAACCCTCCAATTGTCTAATTGTTAAAGTCCCTGCAGTTTCGGGGCACTAGGGTTATTAGACTCTCTTAGTAGAGGTCGGCCCTAGTAGGGTTTTAGTCATGTCGGGATTAGTATAAATAGAGAACTGGAGTCTCTATTTATCACGCAAGTCATACACACTCAAGTGTAGCACATAGTTGAGGAAGGAGAAGACACTAGGGCTAGTAAAGAAGAAGATTACTACTGTTGGGAGATCACTTACTGTTTTGGGGATTTTACTATTTTGGTGTTGATTCTATCTCTGAGGAAGTTGCGGGGTTTTATCCTTTATGGTTTCCCCAAGGAAAAACACTGTGTTCATTGTCCCTTGTGTTTGATTGCTGTACTTGTTATTCTCTCAGTTAAAGATCCTAATAATGCTAGCTTAATGTTGAAAAACTAACATGGTATCAGAGCTAACCTGAGAACAAGACACTGTGCAGTTGCAAGAAATAGGGATTCCTAGTTTATGGATCTTCCTCCATAGATTTTCAGCAAAAGTAAGGTGGAACAACTCTCCTCCTTAGGGTGCATCTTTCTGTCGAAGCAGAATCCAATTCTGAGGTTTTTCAGTTTTGGACCTGTCACTACTGTTGGAAATTAGGGATTTTTACAGAAGAGGAATTTTTCAGTGGGCCCAGGCCTAGATTGATTTCCTCCCCAAAATCGAAGTTAGGGATAAATTTCAAGGCATTTGGGTGGACAGAACTCTGAAAAAGAAAAACCCTAATTTGCTCCTGAACCAGTTCTGCAGGATTTCAGCTCAAGTCTCAGATCCAACATTTTGACCTGGTAAGATATAAGATATCTTGTATTTCCATTTGAGATTCTCATTTTAAAGATGTCTCATCATACCAAGCTTGATGAAAAGCTTGAGGGAGCTGATAACTTCCAAGCCTGGAAGTATAGGATCTCCCTGGTCCTGGAAGAGAATGAATTAGACTCCTACTTTCATGAGGAGGTTCCAGTTCCAGAGGGAGATGAGGCAAAGGCCTTACATAAGAAGAAGATGGTTATGGCAAAGAAGATCATTGCTGATTCCATCAAGGATCACCTTATCCCATAGGTGTCCTCTCTTAAGACACCTAAAGCTATGTTTGATGCCCTAACCAAGTTGTTTGAAGGAAAGAACATAAACCGGAAGATGACTCTGAGGAATCAACTAAAGAATGTGAAGATTCAGAATGCAAAAACTATCTAGTCTTACTTCACAAGGTTTTCTCAAATCAACGAACAATTAGAAGATGTTGATGAAGAAGTGGAAAATCTAGAGATTGTGATGACTACTTTGAATGGCCTTCCTAGGTCATGGGATGCTTTCATTCAAGGAATCTGTGCTAGAAAGAAGTTAGTCAAATTCAGCAGACTATGGGAAGAATGTTCTCAAGAAGAAGCACAGATAGTAGCTCAAGAAGAGAAGATGGGAAGTGAAGACCAACCTCTCACAGTTCACTCCAAAAGAAGCAGAAGAAGACATCATCACTTCAAAGGTAAGAATCCTCATCATAGAGATAACAATAGAAAGGATCTATCTAGAATAAGATGTTATACATGTGATGAGATAGGGCACTTTGCAAAATACTATCCTAAGAGCAAGAACCACTCTCATAAGAAGAAGGGGAACAAAATAATACATCATGCTCATGTTGCAGAGGATGATGAACCATCCAAGAAGAGATCCAAATATGAAAGTGAAGGTTCTTCAAGCGAGGATGAATATGTTCTGATCTCCGCTCTCACAGGTAACATTACTCATGGCAGTGATGCTTGGCTTATAGATAGTGGGGCTTCCAAACATATGATGGGATTCAAGGAATCCTTTGTAAGACTGTCAGAACATGAATCACCTCACAAGGTGAAGCTAGGAGATGACTACCAATATCCAATAAAAGGTAGTGGGGAATATTCATACAAACTAGACTCTGGTAAGTCTCTAACAATGAAATAAGTATTGTTTGTGCCAGGACTCAAGAAGAACCTTCTCTCCATATCAGCATTGGATGCAAAAGGAATGTGGGTTGCATTCATAGATGGTCAAGTCATTATGTGGCCAAAAGGAAAGACTATCGATGATGCAATGGTGATTGGAGAACAAGAAGGAGGCTTGTACAAATTTAAGGGCCATCTAGAACAAGACCTGGTCCATGACACAATAGAGCCAAGTGAACTTTGGAATAGAAGGCTTGCAGATGTGCATTACAGAGCACTACCTATTGCAAGCAAAGTTGTTGAAGGTCTTCCAAAATTTCAAGCCAAACATAATGGTGTCTGCAAAGGATGTGCGAAAGGAAAGAATACAAAGAAGACATTTTCCAGCAGCGAAAGCAAAGCTAAAGAGATACTAGAAATTATCCACTCCAATGTATGCGGTCCTATGCCATCAAACTCACTAAGCGGGTATGCATACTATGTTTCTTTTATTGATGATTTTTCTAGAAAGACATGGGTTTACTTCATGAAGAACAAAGACGAAGTGTTCAGTAATTTCAAGGAATTCAAAGCCTTGATCGAGAACCATACTGAAAAGAAGATTAAGACTTTTCGATCAGATAATGGTGGAGAATTCACTTCGAATGAATTCAAAGAGATATGTAAAGAATCAGGGATTAAGAGGGAGTTTTCCACTCCTTATAATCCACAACAGAATGGGATTGCAGAACGAAAGAATAGAACTATCATGGAAGCTGCAAGAGCTATGCTTCATTATCAATATCTTCCTATGCATCTTTCAGATGAAGCTGCTAGAATAGCAGTGTATGTACAGAACCATACTCCACATAGAGTACTTGAGAACAAGACTCCTGAAGAAGTCTTCTCCAGCAAGAAACCAGAAGTCATCCATCTCAGAATATTCGGGTGTCCTGTGTACATACACATTCCAAAAGAGAAGAGAACAAAATTAGATCCTTCAGGAAAGAAAGGCATATTTGTGGGATACTTTAAAAGCTCGAAGGCTTACAGAATCTATGTCGCAGGATACAAGAAGATTGATATAAGAAGGGATGTGACATTTGATGAAGACACAGCCTACAACAAATCTAGAAAGAGACCTGCTGAAGAACCTGAAGAAATAGAAGTAGAAGCACCCAGAATTCATGATACAACCATGAACGAAGAAGCTCAAGAAGAAGATCAAGATTTTGAGGAACCACAAAGACCTGTAGATCCACCTCTGGAAAATAATCCTCATAAGAGGAAGCCTACTTGGGTACGAGAACTCATCGCAAAAAGATATGGGGCTCCAGAAGAAAATCATAGAGAAAGAAAGAGGACTAGATCCTGCTTCGGGTATGTAGCCTTACTATGTGATTTCATCGATAAAGAACCTTCCAGTTATGAAGAAGCGGTAGAACAGAAAGAATGGAAGGATGCTATGATCAAAGAATATCAATCGATCATGAAGAATGATGTTTGGGATGTTGTCCCAAGACCAGAAGGGAAGTAAGTTGTAACTTTCAAATGGATCTACAAGATCAAGCATGATGCATACGGTAGCATTGAAAAGTATAAGGCAAGATTTATAGCTCGGGGTTTCTCTCAGAAAGAAGGAATAGACTATGAAGAAACCTTTGCACCTATAGCTAGATACACTTCCATCAGATCAGTACTTGCTCTGGCTGCAGTGATGAAATGGAAGATACACCAGATGGATGTCAAGATTGCCTTCTTGAATGGTGTAGTAGAAGAGGAAGTGTATGTAGAACAACCACTCAGTTTTGAGACACATGATAGAGAGTCTCATGTATGCAGATTGAAGAAAGCCCTATACGGTTTAAAACAGGCACCCAGGACCTGGTACGACAGAATTGACAGCTTTCTATCTAGTTTGGGATTTACCAAGAGTAAAGCAGATTCCAACCTTTACTACAAGGTTGAAGATGGCAACCCAATGATGCTTCTACTGTATGTAGATGATCTATTTGTGACAGGTACAGATGGGTTGATTGCTGATATGAAGAGAAAGCTAGCTGCTAAGCTCGAAATGAAGGACTTGGGGATGATGAATTACTTTCTAGGTATGGAGGTGTGGCAGAGTGTAGATGGAATATTCCTTGGACAAGGGAAGTATGTAGTAGAGATCCTGAAGAGGTTTGGGATGATGGACTGCAAGGCTATGAACACACCCATGGCATCAAACCTGAAGCTATTGAGTGATGCTTCATTAGAGTCGTGTGATGCTACGATGTATCATCAGATGATTGGGTCATTGATGTGCCTGACGAACACAAGACCAGATATTTGCTTTGCTGTAAACACCTTGAGCCAGTTTCTGATAGATCCTAGACATGTTCACTTGACTGTTGCAAAGCATATTCTGAGGTACCTAAAGGGTACAATTGATTATGGGCTCAAGTACGATGCAAATCAAAAGATTAACTTGGAGGGTTATGTTGATTCTGATTGGGTAGGCAGTGCCATCGATAGGAAAAGCACTTCAGGGTGTTGCTTCAGTATGGGATCAGGTGTGATCTCTTGGTTTAGTAGGATGCAATCCTGTGTGGCACTAAGTAAAACTGAAGCACAGTATGTCATAGCTTGTTTAGCTAGTTGTGAGGTAGTATGGGTACGAAAGCTACTGTTTGATATATTTGATCTCCAGTTGGATGCTACTTTTATACATTATGAAAACCAAAGTTGCGTGAAGTTGTTAGAGAATCCGGTGTTCCATGACAATTCGAAGCATATCGAGATCAAGTACCACTATATCAAGGATATGGTGCAGAGAGGAGGAGTAAAGCTCCAGTATGTTGCGACGAAGGAACAAATAGCCGATGTATTGATGAAGCCATTGGCTAGGCTGATGTTCGAGTACTTCAGGCAGAAGCTTGGTGTTCTCCAGATCAAGGTTTCCTCCATGAGAAAGTGATGAGACCCATAGCCATTCTGACATGGTGAGAGGATTGGTTCCTTCCATGGTCAGATGTAAGGGCTGAGACATTTTGTCATGGTGAGAGGATTGCTTCCTTCCATGTCAGATATGAGTGCTGAGATACATAGCCATTCTGACGAGTAGGTTAGATATAAGGGCTGAGCCATTCTATCATGGTGAGAGGATTGCTTCCTTCCATGTCAGATATGAGTGCTGGCCATTTTGTCGAGTAGGACAGATGTAAGGGAAATTGCCATTCTTTGAATGGAGCTGCCTGGTGAGGTACCAGGAACACTCAGTCTAGGACTGAGTAGCCATTCTGATGTGATAGAGGGATGTGTTCCCACTTGATCATATGTAAGGACTGAACCATTTTGTCATGGCTAAAGGATTAAGTTCCTTCCATTTCATATGTGAGTGTTGGCCATTCCGACGAGTAGGTCGGATGTAAGGGCAACTGCCATTCTCTAGGAGAATGGAGGCACCTGGTCAGTTACCAGGTAGCTCAGTTGAGAAGGACTGGGGGCCATTATGATATGACTGTAGGATTGGTTCCTACAATATCATATGTGAGCAGGATGTGTTCCCTCCTATTTGAATGTAAGTGCAGAAATATTTCATCATTGTGAGCAGGATGTGTTCCCGCCTGGATGAGAGTCTTTCATCATTGTGAGCAGGATGTGGTTCCGGCCTGGGTGGAAGAACATATTTCTTCCATCATTATGAGCAGGATGTGGTTCCGGCCTGGATGAAAGTGAGGAAATATTCCATCATTGTGAGCAGGATGTGGTTTCGACCTGGGTGAAAAGAACTGAGTTCTTTCATCATTGTGAGAAGGATGTGGTTTCGGCCTGGATGGAAGTGCAGAACTCTTCCATCATTGTGAGTAGGATGTGTTCCAGCCTGGATGGATGTGAGTACTATGCCCTTCTGACGAGTAGGTCAAATGTAAGTGCTGAATCCTTTTCACAGACGATAGTAGTTGTGTCCTGTCATGCTGGTGAATGTGAGTGCTGGGCCCTTCTGACGAGTAGGTCAGATGTAAGTGCTGGAGAATACCTACATGGAGGCTAGGCCTACAACTAGCATGAAAAAGGGATGGCTCTGTAGAAATTCTTATGACGAGAAGAATCATGAGATAGCACCAGGGATGATCCAGATCGAGTGATGATCGAGATCCAGTGATGATAGCCAGTGATGATCTAGATCGAGTGATGATCGAGATCCAGTGATGATGATCTAGCAGTGATGATCTAGATCGAGTGATGATCGAGATACAGTGATGATATAGATTGAGTGATGATCCAGACCCAGTGATGATGCCTCATGATGATCCAGATCGAGTGATGATCTAGATCCAGAGATGATGCCACATGATGATCCAGATCGAGTGATGATCTAGATCCAGTGATGATGTCCCATGATGATCTAGATAGAGAGATGATCCAGATCCGATGAATTTTAGACGAAGATGACTTGAATACTCAAGAATACCAGAGATGCAGATGATGAGATGATCCAGTTGACATAGAGAAGAAGACCAGTGCTGAAAATTGTGTCGAAAGAATACCTTCCTAGTTAAGAGGGATTTTTGATGTATTTGTAGCTTCGGAATGTATTCATCTATGTATCTTATGTATTGTAACCTGATGTTTATTCCGGGATGTATCTATTATGTATTTGAGTCATGTTGTCATGCCCCGATGTTATGATTGAGAGGATCAATAATGTAAACAAGTCATGTCAAGTCATGGTGGGTAACCCTCTGATTGTCTAAGTGTTAAAGTCCTCGCAGTTCCGGGGCACTAGGGTTGTTAGAATCTCTTAGTAGAGGTCGGCCCTAGTAGGTTTTTAGTCATGTCAAGATTAGTATAAATAGAGAACTGGAGTCTCTATTTATCACACAAGTCATACACACTCAAGTGTAGCACATAGTTGAGGAAGGAGAAGACACTGGGGCTAGTCAAGAAGAAGATTACTGTTGTTGGGAGATCACTTACTGTTTTGGGGATTTTATTCTTTTGGTGCCAATTCTATCTCTGAGGAAGTTGCGGGGTTTTCTCCTTTATGGTTTCCCCGAGGAAAAACACTGTGTTCATTGTCTCTTGTGTTTGATTGTTGTACTTGTTATTCTCTCAGTTAAAGATCCTAATAATGCTAGCTTAATGTTGAAAAACTAACACCCAACTCTAGTATGCTAAATCTTTTGATAGAGAATTTGCCTTATGGCTGAGTGAAAGCTATCATTCTCCCTAGAAGACATGATGAATGATGCCATAGAGGTAGAGATAAATGTGACTGATGCTAGGGAGAAAGGGAGAGGAGAAGGAAGAGGAAAGATCTCACCTAGCCTTCCCCCTCTAACACACCAAAGGCGAGGATGGACATGATGATGGAATCCATGGAGATCTTGATGGAGAGAATCATTGTGGACCACAATCCATCCCCCATAATAAATCAAGACTCTAAAGGACCCTTGCGAGTTGAGCAAACTCAAATTGCACCTAAAAATCTGCAGGAACATACAGAGCCTTCTCTACTAGTGGAAGTAGTGGAGGATAAACAACTGAAGTCTCCTTCACCTCCCAGTCCTTCTTTTCATGAAGAATACAATCAGCAAGAGGAAGGTAGTTGTTTTCCATTATGCTTTTCCTCATTTGATTTTCTGAATCAAATATTAAGGGTTTCTAATCAAACATCGAAAATGGAGGTGAGGAATGATGTCATGGAATTTTTGGGAATGGATAATGAGGGAGATGAACAAGTAGATATTTTTGTGCATTCTATTCTTTCTCTTTATGATCACATAGATGAGCAACCTAGGGCCATATGGGAGGAATATTATATTTTTTTTAATGAAGAAAGAAACCTGCATGTTTCAAGTCCTGTCTATGGGGGATTCGAAGAACATTTCAGTCCTCCAATATATGATAATTATGAGGATAGATACTTGGAATATGAGGGTCTTGAATGGGCTGTCTCTTCTCATTTTTCCCATTCAGAACTCTTATATCAAGAAGAGCTTAACTCACTTAGTTTTAGTTAAAATACTCGTGAAATCATGCGACATGAGAAAACATCAAGAAATCATGCAGCTAAAGCCTTGTATTTAGGATCAAATATGAAGATCCGATCACAGTTCTCCAATGGTGAAGATGGATGACGCGGATCGAGGACAAAGAAAATCCATCGTTGAAAGAGGCATGTAGGATCCAACGTTGGATGAATGGGTGGTGCAGATCGCTGGTTGTTAAGTATTTTGCTAGGAAAATATGCACAAAGAAATGAGTTATGGAGACTTGCAAAATCAGTTAAGCTTCCCAATTTTCAACGGTCAAGATTAGATGTTGTCCAAGATCGATGGCAGAAAGGAATTTTACATAGCCAACCTAAACAGGGGATAGCATATGTCATGTCCATGAAAGATTTTAGGGTCCTCCTATCCCAATGATCACGATCTTGGGCAAGCCATATCTGTGAGGGAAATGTGGTTCGTAGCAGAAAGATGCGGGAGAATTAAAGGTATATCGTAGCTGCGAAATCTCAACGGCCACGCATAGTTTAACGTTCAATATTATAGAGGGGGAATATCTACGGAGGAAAATCATTTAGCCAACCAAACACTCATGAAAGATAAGATGACAAGGCAATGCGAAGTCCTGTAGGGCCTACACCCTCGGACGATAGAGATCTGGTGGAGGTTAGATCGATGCTCCAAGATGGTTTTGATGGAGGCATGCACGTCGGTTAGCAAGAAAGTAGATCACGAAATGGGGTAGGGGCTGGATAGTTGAATGGTAGAGACCCCTCGTGGAGGAGATCTACGGTTGTGGTATGTTTTGCAGTTCAAAGATGCTAGGGGAGATAGGGAGGAAAGGGGCTGTGAAATGGAGATCAAGTAAGGTAATATCGATGACGTAGATCACATCTTGGAATCCCAAGATCTGTCACATGAGGCACGTAATGATGAGGAAACCATAATGATTAGGCCACAGAAGGTAAGCAGGGCCTTTACACGCCATATGGTAAGGAAGCAAGGGTGCTGAATGTTAGGATTATTAATCCTCCCTTCGTCAAGTGTCTATTAGATTAATTATTGCCTAACTTAGGAACCTTAAATTAATTAAATGGGTCCACTAGTGCAATTGGGTCCACTTGTCCCAATGGGGCCACATGCACCGAACATTGAAGTGTGTGGAACACTACTAGAGGTTAAATTCCACTTACTTCATGTGCATTCATTAGTTAGGGCACCTCCTACACCAATCCCTGCATTTTAGGAGCCATTGGGAGTCCCAGCACCAACCTACTTCAGTCAGTTGGTGTTAGCAATAGTGCTTCTTAGTTAGCCCCTAGTTACAATCAGTTACTTCATAGTCAGTTAGTATAGCACTACTAATGCATGGATAATGCATGGTTGGATAGGGAGGAGTGCTTTACCTACCCACCACACTCACTTGCACTGAGTTAACTAGCTGTCAGTGGTTGTTGGAGTTATTGGTCATCGGAGAGTTGCCTATTTGGACTCCGATATTGATTGGGAGACCTTGAGTTAGAGATTCAGTTAGATACAGTCTTATCCACTTGGAGGATTCAAATTAATTATCCATGCATTCAAATTCTACCTATGTAAACTACATTGTAACACCATATATTATTATGATGAATATACTGTAAATTCCTAAGCAATACTTGTCTGTTTCCTATGTGGTTTGTTTTGCTTAGTTGTATGTTCATTCTCCATTCAATTGCTTCAAACATTATCAGAACTCTCTACTTGAATATATAAATGACATTAAAATTCTAATATGGTATAAGATCCTTCTCAGGCATGTTTCGTGCTTGTTTCCCCCCATCGAACATCATAAGCAGCTAGGTTTCCACAGAAGTCCCCTATGATGATTTTCTAGCTTTGGATTTATTCAGAGCAGTGGAGAGGACATGATGGACCCTAAAAACATGTTCATGCTGGGAGGAAAAGCATGATTCTAACAGTTCATATGTTTTAGTGTTATTTTCAGTGAAATTGACATGTGCTACATAGCTTGAGAGAAGTATTTGTAGTCTTCGATCTGTAGCAATTATGAGTTCTCAAAATCCTGAACCATGGATCCTCACAACTTCCAATTACCTTGATTGGAGGATTGATATGCAGTTGTCCTTGCGCAAGCGTGGCCGCCACAGGATCATAAATGGATGGGAATCTAAGCCTCATCATACAGTAGAGCGAAACAAGTTCCTAAACCGTTGTGATGAAGCATTCAGGTACTTTTGTACTTATATTTCCAGAGATATTTTCTTTCATCTAGAAGGATTGAGGAATCCCAGATAAGCCTGGGAGAAGCTTGATAGATTGTTTCACAAATAATATGAGCTTCGGGGACACATTTTGGAGAATGAGTTGGTATCTTTACATCCCAGTAGTTTCAATACTATTGACCAATTATTCTCCAAATTCAAGTCTCTAGTGTTACAATGCAGACAGTGCGGGATAGAGAGGAAGGATGAGCATAATGTCCTTTCCATACTCAGTAAACTAGGCCCTGAGTACTTTGTCTATGTCTCTATGTTTCATTTCAAGTGGGAAAGTTTTCCTGATTGGAAACTTCCTTCTTTAGAATCATTTTTCGAGTCCTTAGTCAAGGAACAAGGAAAATTGATTCGAATGGGAGTCATCCATAATTCCAAAGATCAATCTCTCTTTGTTAATGACTCTTCCAAAGCACAAGAAAAGGGGAAATCAAAGAAGAAGGAGCTAAAGGCTGCTGATTCGAAGCCTAAACCAAATCAGCAATCTTCCGAAGGGGCCTCCAGCTCTAAGAAGAAGAAATTTGAAAAGAAGTTATGTCCTTATTGTGAAAAGGGATACCAACTTGAAGAACATTGTATGAGGAAGAAACTTGATGAGATGTCCACTCTTCTCAAGCAGCACAACATTGCTCCTCCAAGAGAAAAGAATCCTGATGAAGAAGCACCGATAGAAGATGTTGAAAGGTGTCATGCTTTGAAAGTAAATATCTCTCCATCCTCAGCATACATTATAGATTCTGGATCCTCCATCCACATGGTTTCCTCCAAATAATCCTTCTCTACTCTTTCACTATCAAAGGGGCCTAATATTCTCATGGGAAATGATTTCGAGATTCCAACAGAAGGAAAGGGCTCGGTTAGAGAAAAGCATGGTGAGTTCAAGAATGTCTTATATGTTCCCTCCCTTGTTCCTAACCTGTTATCTATTTACCAGATGACTCATACAGGCTCTCCCAAGAGGGTCACATTCAATTCAGACTCAGTTGAGATTACAGAAAAAGCCACTAGAAATATTGTAGTGAAAGGTATTGCAAATCACTCTAACAAATCTTATGAGTTTTTACGTTTCTTACTTGTTTCTCCTCCTACAACTTTATTGTCTCATGCTAACAACATCAGCAAGATTTGGCATGAGATATTTGGCCATCTCGATTTCAAATATATGAAGCAGCTCCACAATGATAACATGGTTGAAGGTTTTCCCTCCATCCAAACCTCTGATGGAGTATGTGCTGGGTGCTTGGTAGGTAAGCATCCAGAAAATAAGTATAATGTTGGGAAGGAACATAGAGCTATCTCTACACTTGATTTGATACATAGTGATGTAGCCGGACCTAATCCCACAAATCCATTAATGGTTGCATGTATTTCCTGACCTTTATTGATGATTGTTCTAGGTACTGCTAGATCTACTTCATGAAACTAAAATCAGAAGTTTTTGAGACTTTTAAAAGTTTTAAAGATATGGTTGAGAAAATTTTCAATAAGAAGATCAAGTCAATAAGATCCAATGGAGGAGGAGAATATGTCAAAAGGGATTTCCAAAATTTTTGTTAGTCAGAGGGGATTCGAATGGAACACTCAGTTCCATACACACCACAACAAAATGGTGTGGCTGAGAGGAAGAACAGATCACTGAAAGAAATGGCAGCGTTCCTTCTCCATGGCAAGCATCTACCTACTCTTTGGAATGAAGCAGTAAACTGTGCTTCATATTTGCAGAATAGGGTGCCTCACAAGTTAGTGGTTGGGGTCACACCATTCAAAGCACTGCATGGGTATAAGCCTAATGTCTCTCATCTGAGAGTTTTTGGTTCCAAATATTGGGCCATGATACCACTTGAAAAGAGAAGGGCCTTCCAAGCCCTAAGTAGCGAATGGATTCTACCGGGATATGCAGATGATGCAAATGCTTACAAACTGATGGAGGTTTCTACCAGAAGATTCTTCATTTAAAGAAGTGTCTAGTTCGAAGAAGATCAGCTGCATGCTGCTCCTCTAGCAGCACAAAAAGATATAACTATTTCTCCTCCTATTTTTGATGATGATGATGTGCTACAGGTTTCAGATTCAGATGAAGAAGATCACATACAACATGATCCTGTTATTGAGACTGAATCTCAAGAGATTGTAGATCCATATCCAGTACCAATTCCTAATCAGAAGCCTAAACCCATATGGGCTCAAAATCTTCTTGATGTAGCTGAAAGTGGTGCTATAGTTCTAGAAGACAAAAGAAGAACTAGGTCCCAATATCAGAATGAGCATGCTACACTATCTCTCACAGATTGGCTCTCTATAGAATGGTGCAGCAAAGTTCTAGGTCAGTGCTACTTGATGATGGAAAATGATTAGCTACATGGTCCACAGAAGCAGAGATTTGATCATTCCCTACCTTCACCATCCAACAGAAACAAATAGAGTCATCAGTTCAGAAGTACATTGAGAGGTCCACTGATGGACCATGCTACTTCATAGAGCTGCAATTTTGAAGTAGTGTTTTTTGCTCAAGTTATTTTTCGAAGGAGGAAGCTTCTTTCTTCTAAAGATAGATTGAAAATTGCTATTTTCCTGCTTATTTTTTAGGGGGGGGTTTCCCATGAGGTTTTCCCCTATTTCCTCAGTTGTATTAAGCAACATTTTTTATTATCTTCTAGATTGTATTTGGGTGACCTATGGTATTGTTACCAGGGCCCACAGTTGTCCAAGTTAGGATCCAAGGGGGGTGTTAGGATTATTAATCCTCCCTTGGCCAAATGGGGACACATGTACCAGTCATTGAAGTGTGGGGAACAATACTTGAGGTTAACTTCCACTTACTGCATGTGCATGCATAAGTTAGGGTGCCTCCTAGACCAATCCCTACATTTTAGGAGCCACTGGGAGTCCCGTCACCAACCTACTTCAGTCAATTGGTGGCAGCACTAGTTAGTCTTAGTTAGTCTCCAGTTACAATCAGTTACCTCACAGTCAGTTAGGATAGCACTACTAATGCATGGATAATGCATGGTTGCATGGGGAGAAGCACTTTACCTACCTACCACACTCACTTGCACTGAGTTAACTCATTGTCAGTGGTTGTTGGAGTTATTGGTCATCGGGGAGTTGTCTATTTGGACTCCGATATTGATTGGGAGACCTTGAGTTAGAGATTCAGTTAAATACAGTCTTATCCACTTGGAGGATTCGTATTCATTACTCATGCATTCGAATTCTACCTATGTAAACTACATTTTAACACCGAAAATTATTGTGATGAATATACTATAAATTCCTAAGCAATACTTGTTTGTTTCCTATGTGGTTTGTTTTTCTTAGTTTGTATGTTCATTTTCCATTCAATTGTTGCAAACATTATCATAACTCTCTGCTTGAAGATCTAAATGGAATTCAAATTCTAATAGTGAAAACCATGGCATATCAGTATCATCATAAGGAGGGATTGATGAAGTGACAAATGTCAAGTCCACACACCATGAGATAACCTGAGGTTGATTACAAGTGAGGCTGAAGGTCACCTGCGCCAATGATATCATGAGGTCACAACATAAAGGGGAAGCATAGCTGGCATCTCCACATAAGGAATCATATCAAGAGCCCATGTGACCCTTCGTGTTGTCATCATGCCACTCGATGATGGCGTCTGTGAAGATTTGACATAATCTTAGTTGAAGTCAACTGCCCAACTCGTTACAATGCCACAGTCAGAGTTGTTTTGAGATACAAATTGAGTGAATACTAGTGAAGAACAAGGATGACTAGTTGTTGTTCTGCTAAGGATCTTGGGGGTCCTAATATGGGTCCTGTAATGACTGTTCTTCTTGGGAATCTTGTTTTTCAATGTGTTTTGTTGACCACTAGGATTTGCTTGGAATTTCGGTCGTTTTTGGACCTTCACGCAAAAGCAACTCCAACAACTAGGGTAGAGATGTTAATTACATTAGGAAGACCTTTTGATGTTGGTAAGGGCAATATAAAGATGTTCATTAAATTAGAAAGACTTTTTGATGTTGGAAAAGACAATGTTGTCCTGATAAAATGCAACACCACTGTGGAAACAAAGCCTAGAGTTCTTGGTCCTAAGAACGTCCTGCCAAAAGCTCTAGAAAAGTCCGTGGACTCCATTACCATGATACATAGTATCGATTGTTAGGAACGGTCGATCTGGATGAATGTTCGGACTAAGGGAGAAAGGATAGGAGGTATTTGTCATCATTTTCCTTGATGCAAATTGTCAACTCTATTGAAGGTGATGATGGGTCCAAAGAGGTGTTGCATTGATGTATCCTGTAGGAAGGATATAGTCCCGGTAGAAGAAGAATACAATAATGAGAAACCCATGAAGGATTTAGTACTGTCGATAAATGGGGCTTTCTTTTCTAGGTCTATGCAAATAACCGTGTTACTAGGAGACATAGATACCAGAATGAAGGGAAAACAAAGAAAGAACATAAACCTTCCTGCCAGCCGTGAACACAGGTAGAACATGATTATCGAACATAGAATGAACATAAAGGTCAGAAGCATAAAAGGTCATAGGGCTAATTCATCATGTATGCCAAAATGTGCGCAAGAATAATAAATTCATTGGTGAAGCTCTGGAACGTCAATATCAAAGCAAGCAAGCCTGCATCCCAGACGTCACGTTGCTATTTTTGATCCATCATGTCTATCACATAATATTTCCCTTTGTAGATGTAAATCGTGGTGAATATTCCATATTAGGAATTTTGTTATGATTCATTACGATTATTCAGGATTTGATCCCCAAATTTTGTAATAGAATTGATGCTCTGTTTCTAGGTTGGTCTCGAGAGCCATTGCATTATAAATATAAACTCCTTAGAGGAGGATAGGGGTTGATTTGAATTTCATAATTTTGAGGCCTCTGTGCCAGAGTTGTAGCTTTGCAAACATTTTTGGGAGTAATAATGAAAATTCTTCTCTAATTTTATGAGATTCATCACGATGTCTGTATTTAGTTTGTATTCTCTATTTATGCCATTTCCATATGTGTTAATTTCTTCAAAATGCTTTCTAGTTGTTTGCGAGGAATTCATTTCATTAAACGCTTCTTTCATTAGATGTAGCATTTGTTATGTGTCTATAATGGTTTTTATGGAATTCATCCTTATTAGATGCTCCATTTGTGTCATTTCCTTTATTATGTTATTCTACTAAAGGTGTTGCAAGGGATTCATCCATAGATAGGTGCCCCTTACTGCACCGGGATTTTCTCCTCTCTCCTACCATCACTTGAAGATATTTGGCTGAATATTGAACTTACTTTGCCTCATAATACATAAGATAAAACCATTGTTCATTACTTGATGTAATGTCCTTGAATGGTTCAGGTTGTGACACCATCGCCCAATGGTTTTGATATCTGTCTGTCTTTCAATCTTTGTTGTCAAACAAACTTGTTACCATCAGAAATATAGCCTTCTACATGCTTGTTTAAATCCATATGTGTATGTGAAAGACCCTATGACAAGAGAGATCCCTCTCTAACTGTATTGGCTATAATATAGTCTAAATATTGGTTTGAAATGGTTACCCCTGTGACTTCCTACCACAACCATAGGAAAATTACAGGGTGCTAACACAAGGATTGGATTGAAATCTCAATGATGGACTTATTCGAAATTCTGATTGAGGTACGTACATTTATTTTCATTGTTATAATTTAGGTTTATATGGAATATTTGGTATTATAGTTTATTTATGGTGTCGTCCCATCTGTTTTGGTCCACCCCAATCCATAGGAATATTTTCTTCATAACATAATTGACAAATCCACTAGGGAAGTCTCCCTTTTGTTGGGGTTTTTGGTTTCATTTTTGCTTAAATTGTTTTGTGTTTCTGTGTCACATTCATTAGTTTAGTTATCTATTGGCAGTCTCCTAGAGTGATTTGGATTTAAGATTTCTTCCCACCCCCCCCATATTTTGTATACATAGGTGACCGTGGTGACAGTTAGGTATATACATACACTATCTTTTAGCAGGTCACATGCATACGATGCTATTCTTTGAACAATCATGTACACTTCTAGGGACCCTATATTATTTGTTGGTTGCTTATATAGTGACCGAAGACTCCTTTTTATTAGTTCTTTACAGAATTAATTCTTGTTATTTTTTCTTCTTTTTGTTTTAATTTTAGTGCATGAGTAATTGATTATTGGAGTCTTTCTAGCCTTGTGTCCTTGTACTTGTTGTTGGGGTTGAGAGTTTAGTGCTTCCATTTTTCATTTTCATTCATTTATTTTGAAAATACAAAAATATTTGTAGTATTTCATGTTCATTTGCATGTTTCATCTTGCATTAAAAGAAGCACTTGCATTAGTTTTTCTTAGAATTAAAATAGTCTAGGATTCATATAGGAAAGATTGCATTTGCATTTGAAGAGAATTATTTTTATGCATTTCATTTTGTGGCATACCATCTTTTCAGTTGGAAAACAAGTACTTAGTAATGTTTTTAGGCATGCATATTTAATTTTCTTACTAAGTCATAACATCACTAGTTTCATGGCCATATTCCTTGAGTAAGCATAGATTATTAAAATTAACGCTTAATTTAAAATCAGGTTAGAGATATTTTATTTTATATAGTGCACCAACAAGCTTAGTTTTTAGAGTCTTTGAACATGATTGCATGAATAAACTTCTCCAATACTATAAAATGGAAACAATTAGGTGTCTGACTAGGGAGAGGAGAAATCCTTGATATAATTGGTGTTCTCAGGAATATCCTCTTAAATAAGAGTCAATCATGAGGTAGCATGCATGTTGGTGGTGGGGTTATCCCTCCACTACCTTCAGTGAGCACCAAAGATATTTCCAGGATCTTATTCGTATCTAGGGGATTTTGAGGTACCTTTGGTGCTTAGCTACCCTTCCCATACGGTGGATCCTTCCTATGACTGTCCACTTGAGCATTGGTTATATTGAGGTGACCATAGTTTCTTTTCCTAGGTACCGCAGGGAGTACCTGCATAGGTTATTCTGTGGGTGTCCCGACTAGGTAGGGGTCGTATGGCATAGTCACTTTATGCATTGAAGCTAAGGGACACTATAATTGTTCATGAACCTCCTAGGAGATACATACCTACTGTATTTGGGATCTCATGTATCCCCATTCCTTTCTTGTATGAATATATTATAGCATATTTAGGGGTGTGCTCTATGTTCGCTAGTTGTATTTAGGGATTGTTTTTAATAGAGTATTTTTTTGTAGATTAATTTTGGATCGAGTTCTGTATCTCCGCCATTCTCGTCGTTTAGTAGGCTTCTCACCTTATAACCTAAACCAACCTCTTTATAAGAAGCGTAAAAACAATATTGGCAGTCTCTCCCATAGAGAGAAACTTAGACTTTTCACCATAATAACTACTTCTGAGATGTTAGAGCTCCCTCCAAAACCTTCATCTTCTTTGGGAGGGGCAGTCCATGGTACTCCCTCCTCATATAACTTGTGAGTCCCAGGGACTCTGACTTTCACTAGACCTCATACCATTGATCCTTATCACTCCATAGGAACGAATCCTTTTAAATTCATGTGGTCTTCAGACAATGCACCACACTTTTCCTTGGGACGTTCAGGTACTAAGGATTAGCCCGTTCCCTTTACCTCAAAACCTTTTAGTTTGGCATGTTGAATGTATCAACAAGTATTCCATCATCCATGTCGGTTCCTAGTAGTAACTCTAGTGTTGGAATGGGGAAAAAATAATCCCCTTTCACTACATTTTAATTTGGAGGTGGTCATATCCCTCCTTCTACTCCATTTTTCGAGGGGTGGACACCCCCTTTCGTTAGTTCCTCACACTAGTGTTAATCCCTTAATGAGTGGAGGTGGGCATGTAAATGTTGGGTCCACAACTTACATCCCATATTTCATCCCATCATCTACTGCACCTATTCCTTCAAATGCATTTCTCCTGACGAATCCTCCCCATAATTTGAGTGGTTCCTTGGGTGCTAACGTTTCTTTCGGTATGGTTACCCCTTCATCCAACGTCCCTTTGTTAGGAGGCTACGTGCCTCCTCAAGTGTCTAGGATATGGTTAACTTTGGTAATGTCGCTCCCCAAGGAATTCCCCATATGAAAATTCTCATGCATCCTTACATGGTTCACATGGGAGGAGGTTATTATTTGATTGAAAAAGGTCATGTGCCTTTACCAAAATCCACCTTGTCAGAACCAATATTTCCAAGGGGATTGGAATCAAATGTCACAACCTAAGCTCCCTTTTTTAGCCACATTGAATATGCCTGACCTATATAGACATGAATGACCCAGTGTGCCATGATCCAACATGGTCTCTGGTCCCCGCTAAGCTTACTTCAGACATTTCAAAGTTTTAAGGTAAGAAGGGCAAGGATCCTAGTGATCACATCACGAATTTTCATCTCTGGTGCTCTTTGAATTCACTGAACAACAATTTTGTTCAATTGATAGTGTTTCAACACACCCTTATGGGTCCAGCCATGAAATAGTATATAAAGATTCCTAGGGGGACATACTAGGATTTTAATGATTTAGCCATGGTATTTCATAATCACTTTCATTTATTAGTCTGTTACAATGCTGATACAGAGCTCTTGTAGACCTTTTGATAATAAAAGGTTACTCACATCTCTGACCATATTCAAGAATGGCGTAGACGAAAGCGATTTATTAAGGAAAAAATTCCACCTGAAATACTATTTCCTTATATCACGAAGGATGTTTCAACATATGAAGTGGCTACCGAGGAACAAGCCATTTTTTTGAGATCAACAATTAGAATTTATTTATGCTCAATATAGGATCCTTTATGAGATCATTCCTGACGCACCAATATTGAATCATGACCCCAAGTTTAAAACCAAGACCCATGTCGATGACATTGTTGACTTTGCAAGTGAGAAATCTATGTTCCAAGTTATGAATCAAATTCAAATTTTGTCTATTGACACATTTGCAGATGGACAAGATACATATCCATCCATCCCCACCCAATCAACATATGTACAATATGTGCAGTTGTTGAACTAAAATAGTAACCAACAACCTAGGCAAAACAGAAATAAGGGGAAGAATAATAAGAAGGGTGGAAATAAGAAAGAAAATGCTAATTATGAAAAGAACAATAGAAATGTTGATGGGGAAAATAATCCTAAGTGTAAGGTCATATTCCCATGGAAAATTTGTGGAGGAGGAGATCTTATGCACTTACACCTTAGGATCGATGAGGCCTCTAAGTTCATCACATAGAGCCCAGTTGTGTTGACAGATCCCCTTCTGCATAACCAAAGCATGACTTCGAGGACTTCAATTGCTGGAAGTGATTCTAGTGGAATTCAAAAACCCACCAAACCATGAAGGTGTTCATGGATTTATTAAAATTTTTATCACTTGTACATGTGTTGACTTGTTCATGTGATTATGATCCATCACAACTGACCATGGAAAACGAGCCTCCACATCCAAAGATACATTTACATATAGATAACCTAGAGACTATACCACGTGTACCAAAAGGAGTCTTTAAGTGCTCGACACACAATCCTAATGACAGATACATCTATCACTATTCTATTGTAGAGGATTTGGGTCAGATTCCATGTGTGATGTTAGCCTTAGAAGTGATTTAGACTTGTCCCTTGCAGAGGAAAAACTTTAACTTATTTAGGAGTTACTGATCCGAATGACCCTAGTGTCATCAAGTTTGATACTCATGATGTCCATCCTCACTTACCTTACCATATGGAGTTTTTGAATAACAACATTAAACATACAGTCATTGATGAAGGTGTTGCGATGTTGGTTATGTCCTTGGCTTGTTGGAAGGGCCTTGGATCTCCTTTTTTTACAGCTGATTTTACCACACATGGTAGATCACATATTTTTGGCCTTCCTTGTCCCTCTACAGACTCTTTGGACCCCATGGATGATTTTTGTACCTTTAATGTTTCCAAGATCATCCCTAAAAACACCTGTTATTTTCCATACGTGACTTTTAAACCATTTCTCGCGTATATACGCGGATATAACCCTTAAACCCACGTACATCGGGATGTGTGAAAAAAGTCCAAATATTTTTGGAGTTTTCCTTGATGTGGATCCGAGTCACTTGTCTCTTGGCCTTCCATATGCCTTGATATCGCTCGGATTTGACCTTCCATTACCCCATTGAAACACTATATAAGGAACCCTTTGGATACATTGAAAGGAGAGGAATTGAAGAGCAAGAAAACTATAGTCCATTATTGTCGTAGCTTGCTTATACTTGAGTCTACATCCTTTTATCCCTTAGAGCACTTCGTGTTCTTCCCAAGCTTTCCTTTTCTTGTGAGATTTCTATCGAGAGATGGAGGATTAAGGTGGTGGAGGCCCAAGTGGAGGAATCAGTTTCTCTGGTTCGCAGAAATGCCGACAGAGGTTGTAATTCTTGTAATCTCTGATTTATATTAATAGAAATATCTTTTCCTATCCAATGATGTGCATTTAAATTAATATTGAATCCATGGATGCTTTTAATTGCTTATACATTATTGATTATATATTCTAGAGTAGGTCTAACACCATTATATAGCATGCTTGTCTTGTTTGCTGATGGTTGAGAGAGCAAATTGTTAACACAAGCGGGATTGGAAAATCTCAACGGGGATCTACATATTGGGAAGGGATTGATTTTTGTAGTTACTCTGTCTGTTGTGGTACACCCCAATCTATAGAAAGTTTTCTCCGTAACAGAATTGGCGACCATACTGGGGAGTTTCTAGTCATTTCCTTTGGGGGTTTTGTCGTCATTCACTGTTCTTGAATTGCTCTGATTTCTCTGTTTCTGAGTCAGGTCTTAGGGCATGTTTTCCTAGTAGTGTATTATAGGAGTAAATTTTGTCTCAGCTTGTCTTTTTGCCTTCTTTTTTATCTCTTTTTCTTCCTGTACACGGGTTTTTCCTTCATAGTCGCATGTACACGTGGGTTTTCCTGGAATAGCCGCGTATATACACGGATTTTCTGCAAACAGTCGCATATGCCCTAAATTTTTCCTTTTTGGGGAATAATAAGTGTTGCTGGGTGAGTTTGGATGATTGATGAGTCTTCTTGGATGCTTTTGGAGTCTGTATACACCTTTGTTTTTTACCAGAGACACTTTTTAGTTTAAATTTTTGAAAATGTTCTTATCATTTCATTTTCTATTTTTTGTTTTGGGATTAGTGCATTAGGTCTATTTTACCTTGGTGCTTTACTTTGGTGTTGTCTGTTAGTGCTTACAGAGTTTGGGGGTTGTAGAGTCATACTTTTTCTTTTTATCTCATTTAATTCAAAAAATAAAAAAAACATTAGCTTTTTGCATCATTATGCATTGCTTGCATTTGCATGGTACTTGCATTAGGTTTGCTTGGAGAGTATTAGTCATATTTTCATATAGGAATGATTTCATATTCATTTGAAGGAAAATTTTGCACTTGACGTAGTAGCACACCCCATTTTTCATTTGATACTGTGCATTTGCATTGATTGTTAGGTGTGCATTTTACTTCTTGTTGCGTCATAACATCATTAGTTGCATGACCATTTTCCCTTTGGAGTAATAATCCAATTAAAATCAATGCATAATAAAATGATTTACACTCTTTTCTTTTATAGGGTGCACCAACAAGATTAGGTTTTAGGGTCTTGGAATAGTTCATTGTGAGTAAATTCTCCAAGACCACTAAACGAAACATTTATGTGTTAGTCCAGGTGAGAGTGTGAAATCCCTTTATATAATTAGTGTTCTCAGGATCCTCCTCTTATAAGGGAGTCAAGCATAAGGCAGTGTGAGCAGTTATGATTGGGATGACCCCTGGTTGCAACTGAGTAGCATTGTAGATATTTCCAGGATTGTATTCGTATCTAGGGGCTCTTTCAAGAGTTTTGGGATTTGCTACCCTTCCCATACAGTCAATCCCTCCTGCGACTGTCTTCCTGAGCATTGATTATATTGAGGTGACCATAGTTTCCTTACCTAGTTTATCGAGGGGGTACTTCATAGAGGTTATTCTGCAGGTGTCTTGGCCAGGTAGGGGTTAGACAACATAGTTTCTATATGCATTGAAGTTGAGGGTCACTATAATTGGTTGTGAACCTGCACTTGTTATGTATGGGAGTCTCAAGCCTCTCCTAGGTGAGACATACCTACTTCATTCGGGAGCTCACATATCCTACCCTTGTTTGCTTGTGATTTGGCCTTACATTTTACAGGTGTATGCTCTGTGCACGCTAGTTTGCCTAGGGTTTGTGTAATTAGATCGAGTCTTTTCATTTTTTGAGTCATTATGGATTCGGGTGCGGCACTTCATTATTCTCTTCATTTAGTAGGACTTCCACCTTCCACGTCTCCTCCTCCTTTGGGAGAGAGAAACAGATAGTCTGGGTGGGATACTTCTCACTTTGATTCACACACGATGGGAGATCACGAGGATGAGATTCTCCTCTCCACCTCATATTTTTGGGGAGGAAGATCCTACTCCCATATATGATCCTTCACCGGACATACCTTCACATTCTGGTTATGATCCCTCATTCACAAGTCATCGGTATTGGTTACCAGGCGATGAGTCTCATTATGAACCCACAAGCACTAGTCATGTTCGTTATGGCATGTTTGATATCACTACACCCGATTTGACACATCATGTCAAGTAAAAAATTGAACCTAGCACTACATCTAGGAGCACTCCTATTCCTTTCCATGCGGAGATATTTGGGAGCACTAGTCACATTGCAACTTCCATCCCAATGGTGGAAGCAACCTCACATGCTCGTCCTAGACCTAGTGTTAGTAATCATATACGAATACCAGAATCGAAACGAGTGACCATTAGAAACACTACTTATATTCCTTCACATGTCCCTTCATCCTCAAACCCTACTCCTTCGAATGTGGTTTTGACAACCCTTCATCCCCCTCATTCACATGGTCCTTCGGGCTGGAATATTGCTACTAGCCATGTTCCTACTGCGACTGCTCGCATGGTAGTATCTCAGAGTCAAGAACCTCCTGTTGTGTCGAGAGTTCATATCCCTATTTCTGGATCATCTTATGGTCCATATCAATGAGTTTCCCATATCCCTGACTATGGAAATTCTCATGGGACATCCCATGGGACATCTTATGGAGCTTCTCATGGATAGTCTTATGGACTGTAGTATGGACAGAACTATCAAACCTATGGGTATGGGTATCAACAACCTGCTTACTTTTCCAATTATGGCTTTGTAGCACCACATAATCAATGAAACCCACATCACAATGCTTCCATGCAGCCCTATACGGGTCAAATGGGAGGAAGTTATTATGGCCAAGGCCATGGTATTTATAGCAATTAGCCTTACATCAACCAGAACTATTAGGGAGAATGGCATAGACCAGCTCAACCTAGGCTCCCTTTCCTTGCAACATTGAACTTACTTGACTTATCAAGACTTATGAACGATCCGATATCTTATGACTTGGCTTGGCCTGCCGTCCCTAACAAGCTTCTTTCGGACATTCCCAAGTTCGAGGGAAAAGCTGGAGAAGATCCTAGTGAGCATGTCAATACTTTTCACCTTTGGTGCTCTTCCAATTCCTTACATGAGGATTCAATCCATTTGAGGCTATTTCAATGCACCCTCATTGGGCCTGCAGCAAAATGGTATATAGAGTTACCAAGGGGAGCATACGTTTTATTTGATGACCTTTCCATGACATTCCTCAATCACTTTCAGCTACCCGTACGTTACGACGTTGGTACTAAGCTCTTGTCAAAATTTTGGCAAGACAAAGACACACATATCTCAGATCATATTCAAGAGTGGCGTAGACGAAAGCGGTTGATTAAAGCCTTTATACCACTGAAATTTCTTCTTGATTGGTTCCTCAAGTTGTTGTTATCTTACATCGCGAAGGATGTTTCTACATCCGGATTCCAAAACGAGGAACAAGCAATATTTAGGGAACAAGAGTTGGATTTGATCTACACTCAATCCATACTTTTGTATGAGATTATACCTAATGCTCCACGATCTAGTTTTGATCCCAATATTATGCCTGGGACACATGCTGATGGCATTGTGGGATGTACAAGTACCAAACCTGTGGATTCGGTTGTGAAATAAGTGATCCAATTGTCAATTAATCAATCCACCTCAGGACAAGCCATGAATTCATCTCAACCTACCCAAATGGTGAGTGTACTTTTCGTGAAATCGTCGGACTAGAAGGGAAACCAGCAACCTGGAAGGAATAAGAAAAAACGGAAAAATGATCGTAAGGGTGGGAATAAGAATGAAAATGATAATTATAATGACAAGAATGTGCGTAATGCTGGGGGGGACAAGCACACTAAATGTAAGGTAAAGTTTCCTTGCAAGTTATGTAAGGAGGACCACCTCACTCACTTGTGCCCTCATACGGAAGATGCCTCTAGGTTCATAGCATAGGGCCCAGCCGTGCTAACTAATCCTTTACCCAAAAATCAAAATATGAAATTGAGGACCATTGATCCTCATTGTGCATCAGGTGGAGATCAAAATCTGTTGTTCATGGTTGTGTCAATATGGTGCATGTTGCTAAGGTTGTGACTGGTCTGAAGGATTATGGTTCATCACAACTAGACCTTGGAAAGGAACCTGCTCCACCCGAGAGCCCTTTGCATATCGAAAAACCTACGGATAAACCTGAAGTTGCACCTTGAATTCCTAAGGGAGTCCTAAAGCATTCAGGGCACAATCCTAATGCTCGAGCCACCCAGAACTATTCCATTGTCAAGGATTTGGGCCAAACTCCTTGTGCGATGTCCACGCTTGAAGTACTTTAGACTTGTCCTCCGCAGAGGAGAGCCTTGCTTTCTGCTCTTGGCGTTGATCATGATAACTCTTCTTCCATTATCAAATTTGAAACCATGGTAATACAACCTCTCTTGCCTTACTACATGTCTCTTTTGATTCATGTAGAGTGTCTTAATATGACCGTCAAACACACTATGATTAATGAAGGCGCTGTTGCTTCTGTGATGTCTTTATCATGTTGGAAGGGTTTGGGTTCTCTTGAGTTGTCTCAATCCGCTACTATGTTGATAGATTTTGATGGTAGATCATTTCGGCAGCACAGGATTCTTCCTTCTCTTAAGTTCCAATTGGGAGGGAAGATCGTCGCAATTAAGGTCGAGGTGGTTGATGTGCCCTGTAACTACAATATTTTGCTGGGCCGAAATTGGATCTATAATATGCAAGCCGTAGCCTCTTCTCTCTCGAGTGGTATGCTTTCCATTTAATGGGAAGTTCATTACGATTGATCAGACATCATTCCATAATCCGAGTGTTAATGCATCATTGGGAACTTCTATCTCTATTATTGATCATTCCCAGGCGGCAACTAGGAGTGTGGGTGTGGGTATGTATCCATCTCTTATGGGAAGCTTTAGTTGTCCTGCACCCATTCTTATGATCGGATCTATTTTTGGTGGGGCTTCATCCTCATTGAATTTGGTGTCTTTTCACACTACCCATATGGAAGATCCTTGGATTCTTCCTTCACCAAGTCCTTCGATTGGACCTATCGAAATGGATGTGCTGTTTCCTACAATGATGGTAGCATATTAAGAAAATATTGGTCAAGTTGCAGAGCCTAGTCCTTCCTCTTCGTGAACGGAGGAGGAGGACACGCATGTGTTTCCTGCATGGGTAGTTGAGTCCTCTTAAGCACATGATTGCCTCAATGATGTTTTTCCATCGGATGAAGCCATTATCAAGGCCATGCCTAGGGTTGAGCCACTTTGGGAAGAATTACATCATCGATCTTATTTTCTTCCTGAACTCGACCGTATGGAGCATGATGACTTTAGGGATATTTTTAGCGAGAAGATTGGTAGTCCCATGGTTCCATTGAGCTCTCCTGGTTAGATGGTTGATGGGAACATGGAGAATTTATCACCTACTATTCCTATCAATATTTCTCGCGATCCTGGAAAAGTTGAGAACGTCTACATTGGGGTGAGTTGTTCCCCTGATGAGATTGAGGAGTATATTGAACTATTTAAAGAGTTTCATGACATATTTGCTTGGTCATACAAGGAAATTCCAAGTATTGACCCTTGTATTGTCGAACACGAGATTAATACTTATCAAGAGGCAAAGCCGGTTCGAGAACGTTTGTGTGCGGTGAATCCTAGAAAAGCACCCGCCATTAAGGCTGAGATAGAGAAACTGTTAAAAGCCGGTTTTATCTATCGCATTCCCCTGACAAAGTGGGTTTCAAATCCCGTTCCGGTTGATAAGAAGCAGGGAGCGATACGTATATGCACTGATTTCCATGATTTAAATCGTGCTTGTCCTAAGGATAATTTTCCCACACCATTTATTTATCAGATTTTGGATGAGTGTGCGGGAGGCAAGGTATTCTCCTTCATGGATAGTTTTTTCGGATATAGTCAAATTTAGATCAAACCCAAGGATCAACATAAGACTGCATTTATTTGTCCTTGGGGTACTTTTTCATATCGAAAGATTCCTTTCGGCCTTAAAAAAGTTGGAGCTACATTTCAGCGGGCTATGACCTTAATTTTTCATGATCTCAAAATGATTATCGAAGTGTATTTGGATGCCTTTCTGCTCATTCTCGTTTGAGAGTGCGTCATCCATACCATTTGAGGTTAGTGTTCGAAAGATGCCGCCATTACCAGGTTCGTTTAAATCCTCATAAGTGCATCTTTTGCATGATTGTTGGTCACTTGCTAGGGTTCATCATATCCATGGGAGGTATACGAGTTGATCCCTTAAAGGTTTAGGCAATACTTCAATTGTCTCCCTCACGTAATATTATACACCTTCAGTGTTTTCAAGGCATGGAAAATTTCTTGCGGATATTCGTAGTTAATTTTGCAAACTTGACTAAAGGCTTTATGACTCTTTTAAAGAAGGACACTCCTTTTTGCTGGGATGAGCGAGCCCAGAATTCCTTTGATGCTCTTAAGCAAGCCTTAGCATTGGCCCCCATGCTTAGTCCACCTGAATATAGCTGTGATTTTTTTATTTATGTGGCCACGTCCATAGAGATAGTTGGTATGGTTTTGGTTCAAGAGGATGAGGAGCTCCATGAGCATGTCATATATTATTTGAGCTGAAACCTTATTGATGCAGAAATCTGTTATTCCCATGTGAAGAAGCTTGCCTTGATCACCGTTCATGCGGTTCAGATATTGAGACATTACATTCTCCTTTGCCGAACCTTGGTTGTAGCTCATATCAATCCATTTCAGTTCATCCTCACTAGAAGGATGATTGAGGGAAAATACAATAAATGGATTGTTATTTTGCAAGAGTTCGATCTCGAATTCATTTCGGTGAAATTGAAGAAATCGTTGATCTTTGCAGAGCTCATATCTGATTTTCTAAGTTTGGAGGAGGAAGAGGTTTATGAGGATACATTTGTCGATGAGCATATTTTCCTTATCTCAACTTTGGATCCATGGTACGGGGATATCATTGTATATTTGAAAACGTTGAAGGTCCCTAATCACCTTTCATGGGATGAATGATGACGATTACATCATGTAGCTAAGAACTACCTTATAGTGGATAACACTTTATACCGCTGTGGGGTAGATTCCATTTTACATTGTTGTTTAACCTATGATGAGGCTAAGGTTGTGCTAAATGATTGCCATAGAGAGGCGTGTGGTGGTCATTTATCTGGGATTTCTACAGCCCAAAAAATGTTGAGAGCAGGATATTTTTGGTTGTCGATATTCAAAGATTGTGTTAATGCGGTTAAGAAGTGTCACCCTTTGCCAAGTGTTTGCATGGAATATACGCTCGCATCCAACCCTGTTACATCCTATTTTCACTGTCGGTGCCTTCACCAAGTGGGGGCTTGACTTTATGGATTGCAACCCAGCTTTTTTTGGGGGGCATCATCACATTATAGTGGCTATCAATTATTTCATGAAATGGGAAGAGGCTATTCCCATAGTTAAATCCGACAGTGAGATAGCCATGCATTTCATTTTCAACCAAATTATTACTCGGTTCAGTATTCTGAAAGAGCTTGTCACTAACCATGGTAGGCACTTTTAGAATAAAATGATGGAAGAGTTGGCTTCAAAGTTAGGGTATAAGCAGGAGCACTCCTCTTCTTTTTACCCTCAGGAAAATGGATAGGTTGAAGCAGTGAATAAATCACTTAAGTCCATTCTCCAATGAACCATCGCACAAAGCAAGACGAATTGGAAAATCATGTTATATCCTGCTTTGTGGGCCTATAGAACCGTGGTTAAGACTACCACCGATGTCTCTCCATATCAATGTCTGTCTTTCCAGTTGAATGTGAAATCCCTTCTCTAAAGATAGCTATAGAGCTTTTACTAGACACTTCCACATTAGAAGAATGTTTGGTCCACTTAGAGCAGCTTGATGAACAGCACCGACATGCCTTAGTGGCTCTAGAAGTAAATAAGCATCGCGTCAAGGTCCAATATGACAAGTCTGTCCATCCGAGGAAGTTTAGTGAAGGTGATTTGGTCCTTTTGTGGGATCAAGCTAAATAACCCTTGGGGGCATGGAAGTTTAACCCCATGTGGCATGGTCCTTACGTGGTCAAATGTGTGTTAGAGAAGGGCACCTATGAGCTAGTGGATTATGAAGGGATAGCCTTGGCAGAGCCTAGAAATGGGCTCTATCTTAAAAAATACTATGCATGATCTTCAGCCAGAGCTGATTATTGTATATTATTGTACAGTTTTTTAATTGCATAGTTAGGTTTTCTTGTGGTGATCGGGTTTGTTGATTAGCTTCTGTTTCTTATGGCAGATGTCGATGGAGTCTTCCGCTTACATAGGATTCGTCAATGGTGCTAGCCGTCACACTCAAAAATCAGATTCGGCTGCTTGGGTGATTTATACTCCTATGGGTCAAGTATTGTCTTCAAGAGGCGTATGTTTATAGCCTTCTTCGAACAATGTTGCTGAATATAGTGTCGTTATTGAGTTATTGTGGTATTCCATTTCACATGGTGTTCTCCCTCTTGAGGTACGTCTTGATTCGTAGTTAGTGGTTTCATAGCTTAATGGCTCGTATCGTATTAGGGATCCGATATTATTACGAAGATTGTTACGCGTGAGATTGCTAGAACAACAATTTGATAATATAACATACATTCATGTTTCAAGAATTTTTAATCAAGTTGCTGACTCATATGCTAACTATGTGTTAGATTGGCATTTGTTTCATAGACCATAAGCATATAAAAAACATATATTTTTGCACACATGTAAATAAATAAAATCGATCATCATAAAAAAATTTCATTAACATCCAAAAAGTGATGTCATAATACATAAGTGTCATAATACAAAATTGGGGCTTCTGAGCCACCAAAATATAATACACTGTCGTACAAAAAGGAATACTCGCAGGTCTCTAAGCTTGAGGAGGAGGAGGAGGAGGGGGGTTCTGATAATTGTAGCACACTACAGCTCTATCTAGCCGTTGGAATAATCAAACCCATGCCCATGGTACACCAACCACCTAGCACTGCATGGCCTTAGGCAAGTCCTCGACTTCCGCCATGGGTACCCTGTGTGTCAAGCGTACAAAGTTTGTGTGAATGCTTTGGTGCATCTGCTCCGCATCCATACCCATGATATCGTCTCCTCTTCCCCTCTGTCTGTGACGAGGGAAACCATCTGGTCTCCATGGTCCAACATTTGCATACACATGATAGATTGTCACTATGTGTCGTCACACCAAAACATGTCTTTTGAGTCAATTTATCAAAAAACACAAAAAATTTTAAAAGTGGGTTTGGGATTTGTTACCTATGTCGCCATATGGAGCTCCTAGTGGTAGGGGCATGTCCAGATCTCCATGGAAGTCTATCCCTGCATAGGGGTAGTCATCGATGGCAATGATCTACCTCTGCCACCATGGAAAGAAGTTTGATGGGTAGGGGTTAGCCACCCTACCTCTGCCTAGTCTGTGCATAACATTTTCCCAATGTTGTTGGGCCGGATCTCAAACTCCATGTGGAGGAATGTACACTCTAGGGCTTAGCCCTGGTACACGCTCAAAAAAGAACATGCTCAGTATGCTATTGAAACCGAAGTTCCATACCCTGCCCATCTTGCAGTCACTGAGCTATTGCTTCATGTTTCTCAATAGCGCAGTGCTCCAGTCATACACTATGGGTCTCATACACTCCATCGCATAGAACATCAGTGACCGAGAGGCCTAGTGGAGTGAAGCTAATACGGATATCCTGCCTAATGCAAATAGTATGGCCTTCAGTCCCAGTACCTGGATAGAGTTTGTCGGGATTTGACTCCCAACCTTTTCCGTGACCAGAAAGTAGTATGCTACAATGTACTCATCAATAGTCAATCCAGCTCCTGGCTCGCAAGAACAGACATTTACCACCTCTGCTCGTCAGGATAAACCAGTGATAAAGTATCATGTCCTCAATTTCAATACTGAGCAACATCCCATCAATGTGAAAACTCTTAGAGTCTGGGTCCCAGTAATCCACTAGCATCTGGAGGAATCTTGGTTTGGCCCTCGGGCTGCCAAGACACCAAAACTTATACAAACCACATGCACGTAATGCTTGTTGGGCCATTAAATCACCTTGCACGACCACTTCCACATCACCATGTTCCCTCTCCCTCCACTCTAACACCATCATGCACAAAAAACAACAGTTTTGATTAGCATTTACCCTTTAAAATCTCATTTGCGGCCTCATAGATGACTATTTGCAAAACAGCTACATATGTACGTGGGTTTGGGTGTTTTTTCCGCATATGGCCGGCCCTATATGCAGAAAAAACCCCGATATTTGTGTGGTCCAAAATGCACAATTTACGATGGCCTAAAAAATTAAATGGACCATGAAAACTTAATTTTTTTTGCATGAAATAGGAAGAGGAGGACATGAGGAGTTACCTGGATCAAACAGTGTCAAATTTCGTTGGACTATGCTCCCGGAATTCACGTTGGAAGTTTCAGGCTCAAATGGGTAAAAATTTCAAATGATATGGAATTTTTTAATTTTTTACTATTTATAGAAATTTTTCCCCACTTTCTATATTTTTGACCTTTTTTTACCATTTTGAACTAATTTGATGATGTAGGAGTCTGTTTTGAGCGTGGTTTGACCCGTTCATGCTGATTTCAGGTATTATGTCTAAACTGGAATATAGGTTAGGTTTCACATCCATTTGCACTTTTCATGACCTTATGACCATTTCATTATAACCTTAGGTATGGACCCATTCTATCTTGTCACAGAACCTTCTTGTTTCTTTTAGAAGTGACATGATTTGAATGGTAGAGCTTGACCATACATGGGTACTCTAGTTAGCTCCTGGTATTTCTGATATGCTACCTCCTTGATTGTGCCAGTGTTCATGAGATTTCAGCTCTCGTGACTTGATTCCAGTGTATGTCATATATCTTCATCCATTATGCAGATCTTGATCCATTCTATATCTTCAGCTTTCATGGAGATCATGATCCTTTGTATATCTTCGTCGTGGAGATTCTGATCTATCTATATTGTACGTGGCAATGACCACACATGTCATATTTTGTATCATGCCTATTCATGGCCATTGTACTCTTATGTATCTAAGACTACTGTATGTACTTGCAGTCATATGTAGAGATATTTGTACTGTATTGTTGGATGGCTGGTTCTTCCACCTGGTTCTTCATCACTCCACTTCTGGGATGGACTTATAATGTATTTCGGCCATCGTATCACCCCTCTAACCTCACACATTAGGGGGCATCAATTATAGCTGGTTTTACCACACATGGTAGATCACACATTTATGGCCTTCCCTGTCCCTCTGCAGACTCTTTGGACCCCATAGACCATTTTTGTACCTTTGATGTTTCCAAGATCATCCCTAAAAACACCTGTTATTTTCCATACGTGACTTTTAAACCCCTTCTCACGTATATACATGGATATAACCCTTAAACCACCATACATCGAGATGTGTGCAAAAGGCCAAATATTTTTGGAGTTTTCCTTGATGTGGATCCGAGTCACTTGTCTCTTATCCTTCCATATTCCTTGAGATCGCTCGGATTTGACCTTCCATTACCCCATTGAAGCACTATATAAGGAACCCTTTGGATACATTGAAAGGAGAGGAATTGAAGAGCAAGAAAACTATAGCCCATTGTTGCCGTAGCTTGCTTATACCTTATTTTGCATCCATTTGTACCATGGAGCACTTGGTGTTCTTCCCAAGCTTTCCTTTGCTTGTGAGCTTGCTATCTAGAGATGGAGGATTGAGGTGGTGGAGGCCCAGGTGGAGGACTCAGTTTCTCTAGTTCGCAAGCGTGCTGACAGAGGTTCTCATTCTTGTAATATCTGATTTATTTAATAGAAATATCTTTTCCTGTCCAATGATGTGCATTTAAGTGAATATTGAATCCATGGATGATTTTAATTGCTTATACATTATTGATTATATATGCTAGAGTAGGTCTAACATGATTATATAGCATGCTTGTCTTGTTTGTTGATTGTTGAGAGAGTAAATTGTTAACACAAGCGGGATTGGAAAATCTCAGTGGGGATCTACATCAACCATCCGGAATAAGGTATGTTTCGAGATCCTTTAGTGTTGGATGTTTTATTTCTCTTGCATATTGGGAAGGGATTGATTTATGCGGTTACTCTGTCTGTTTTGGTACACCCCAAGCCATAGGAAGTTTTCTCCGTAGCACATGTGTTTTCTATATCCATGACTATGCTGATAATATTTGATGGGTGCTCATTTAGATCGCATGATATTATTCATTCCCTTCAAGTATAGTTGGGGAGGGGGAGATCATGACAGTTGAGTTCGAGGTGGTTGATGTGCTCTTTGACTATAATCTTTTACTGGGCCAGAACTGGATTTATGCCATGAAGGAAATTATGTTGTCTGTCTTTGTGTTGTATGCTCCCCTTATGAAACAAGAATAGTTATGATTGATCAATTATCATTTGATAACTTTGGTTCCTCGGCATCACCAGGTCCCAATATCCTGATAATACACAATTCTCAGTCAGCAACTAAGAACGTTGGTGTTGGGATGTATCCTTCATTGATGGGAATTTTTAGCTTCTCGACATTGATATGATATATTGATTCCATGCATGCTGGTGTCCCATCAGTCTTGAGTCTGGTCTCATTTTGTACCTCGTGTTTGAGTGACATGTGGACTCTCCCTTTGTTGGTTGATTCGTGTGAATTTCATTTACCCACCAGCATGGATATGTCATTATTTGCACCGCAAAATACTTACCAATATGTACTTGATGTCAATGTAGACCCCAATCTCTCTTATTCGTGGACGGAAGAGGAAGATATCCTTGTACTTCCTGCTCGGGTGGTCAATTCGTTGTGCTAACATGATTTCCTCGAAGACACTTTTCCTTCATATGAAGCTATTATTGAGGCCATGACTAGTCCAAAATAGCTTTGGGAAGATATGCATTGAATGGATCTTATTTCCTCCCATAGCTCGAATGGATTGAGAATGATGGATTTTGGTCGACCTTGAGCGATAAATTTGTTCATCCCATGGTACCATTAGGTAGTCATGGTATATATACCAAAGGGGTCATGGTGAACATATCTACCACCATCCCAATCAACATTTTTCAAACCCATGGCAAGGTGGAGAACATTTACATCAGTGCAGATTGTTCACCTGAAGAAATTTAGACATACACTAAGCTATTTAATGAATTTTGTGATGTATTCTCTTGGTATTATAAAAAAATGCTAGGGATAGACCCCCATATTATTGAGCATGAAATCAAAACTTATCCTAATATTAAGTTGATTCAACAACTTTTACGTACTATGAGTCCCCATAAGACGCCTGCAATTAAAGTGGAGGTGAAGAAGCTTCTCAAAGTCAGATTCATTTACCTAGTTCCCTTGACCAAATGGGTATCCAATCCAATTCCATTGGATAAGAAGCATTGAACCATCCATGTGTGCACCGATTTTAGAGATATGAATAGATTCTATCCTAAGGATAACTTCCCCACTCTGTTTATTTTTCATATTCTGGATGAGTGTGTAGAAAGCGATATCTTTTCGTGTATGGAAAGTTTTCCCAGAGATAATCAAATCCAAATTAAACCTGAGGATCAACACAAGACTACATTTATATGTTCTTGCGGTACTTTTGCATACCAAAATATGCCTTTTGACCTTAAAAATGTTGGAGCTACTTTTCAGCAGGTGATGAACTTTTCCTTTCATGACCTTAAACATATAATTGAAGTCTATCTGGATGACCTTTGTCATCACTCTCATCAGAGGGTCGATCATCCAACACATGTTCATTTGGTCTTTGAGAGATGCAACCATTATCAAATTCATTTAAACCCTCAAAAGTGCATCTTTTGTGTTAGTAGTGGTCTCTTATTGGGATTCATTGTGTTAAAGGAGGGGATTATGGTTGATTCATTGAAGGTTGAGACAATAATTTGGTTTCCTCCCTCACACAGAATTAGACAACTTTAGAGTCTCCAAGGCATGGCTAGTTTCATGTGTTAGTTTGTTGTAAATTACGTCAACCTTGAAAAGGGTTTTATGTGCTTATTGAATAAGGATACTTCATTCTTATGGGAGGAGTGAGCCTAGGAGTCCTTCGATGCTCTTAAGAAATCCTTGGCATCGACCCCTATACTTAGTTCCCCATACTAAAGTAGATACTTCTTTCTTTATGTGGCCCATATCAAGAGACGGTTGGTATGGTTTTGGTTCAAGAGAATGATGAGCTCCATGAGCACGTTATTTATTATCTTATCTAGAATCTCATTGATGCAAAACTTTGATATGCTCATATCGAGAAGTTGGCCTTAGCGACTGTTCATGCATTATAGAGATTACTACATTATATATTTCTTTTCTAGACCATGGTTGTAGCACATATCAATCCATTTCAGTTGATCCTTACCAAGTGAATGATATGGGGGAATTATAATAAATGGATTTTTAGTTTATAGGAGTTTTACCTTGATTTTTTTTAGGTAAAATCCAAGAAGTATTTGGTCTTTGTAGAGTTTATGTCATAAATTCCTAGGCTAGATGAATACACGGTTCATGAAGGCTCATTTGTGGATGGGAAAATTTTCCTCATCTCATTTGCGGACTCTTGGTATGGTGATACCATTGTCTATATTCATACTTTGAAGTTCCCTCCGCATCTTTCGAGCAACAAGCGGTGACACTTACATCATAATTCTAAAAAATACCTCGTCATCGACAAAACATTGTATCGCCATGGGGTGGACTCTATCTTACTTTGTTGTTTCACTCACAAGGAGGATGAGATTGTGCTTAATGACTTCCACGATGGGGCATGTGGTGGTCATTTATTTGGGCTTTCTACAACTCATAAAATTTTAAGAGCAGGTTATTATTAGTCTTTGATCCTTAAAGATTGTGTTAACGTGGTCAAGATATCTCAACCTTTCCATGTGTTTTCTCGAAACATGCTCTCACATCCCACCATGTTACATCATACATCGCCATCGGTCCCCTCACCAAGTGAGGGGTGGATTTTATGGACTGCAACACAATGTCAACTGGGGGGCATCATCATATTATAGTGGTAAATGATTACTTTAATAAATGGGAAGAGGCTATGCTTATAGTTAAATATGATGGTGAGACGTCCACTTACTTCATGTTCAGTCAGATTATCTCTCAGTTCGGGATCTCTACAGAGATTGTCATTGATCATGGGAGACACTCTCAGAATAAGATGATGGAGGAATTAGATTTCAAGTTGGGGTTTAAGAAAGAACATTCTTCATCTTATTACCCCCAAGGGAATGGTCAAGTCAAGGCTGTTAACAAATCTCTTAAGACCATTCTCCAAAAAACCATCACATAAAGCAAGACTAACTAGAATACCATGTTGTACCCTGCTTCTTGGCCTTACCAGACCGTGGTTAATACTTCCATTGATTTTTCACTGTACCAGTTGTTTAATGGGGTGAATTCGGTTTTACCAGTTGAATGCAAGATCCCTTCCTTGAAGCTAGTCATTGAGATATTGTCTGACACTTCTGAGTTAGAAGAGTGATTATTCCACCTCAAGCATATTGATGAAAAATGTCAATATTTTGTTATGGAAATATAAGTGAATAAGCATCATGTCAAGGATCATGTCACAGTACAAAATTTGGATCCTATCCCTCAAATTATACATGAACGATACAAAATAAGTTCATGGATGATGATCATGATAGCAACCTACAACATATTCTAAACACCTAAATAGTCTAACCCATAAACAGGCTGCCCCGATCACATGTCTCTACATAGCATCGGGAAGGTCCTTGGCCTATACCATAGGGATCTTGTGGGTTAGATGGGCCAAGTTTCCCTACACATTTTGTAGCATTCGTTCGACATCAACATTGATCATCTCATCTCCTCGGCCTCTACACCAGTTCTATGGAAATATCTCTAGTTGTCGTGGACCTACGTTTTTGAAAAATGAGTCTAATGTTAGTGCATGATACCACCCAAAAAATGTTTTTAATTTCCTTAAACCAAAAATATAAAAAATGAAATATTGCAAACACAAAAGGAATCTCCCCATTATCCCCAAAAGAGGACCTCGATAGTAGTGACATTTCCCTATCTCAACATAAGTCAATTCTTGCATAGGGATAGTCATTTATGGCGATCACCTATCGCCACCACCAGTGGAAGAAATCATCAGTGACTAGAGAAGGCTCTATGCCCCCTCCTAAACTTTGCATCACCTTAGTCCAACGATTCTGGTTTGGATCATGTACACCATGAGGAGGGACCTAAACTCTAGGACTAAGGCCTGATATCCTCTCAAAAAATAAATTGCATGGTATGTTGGAAAACCCAAAGTTCTTGGTCTAGTCATGTTTGGATTCTGTCAGCTGATGCTTCATGTTTCTCAACAAGGAAGTCCTCCAATCGTAAATGATGGGCTTCATACATTCCACTGCATTGAAAATAATAGGTCGTGATACCTAGTGTAGTGATGTCTAACCCGATATCCTGGATAGAACTAGAATGATCACCTTGAGGATGAGGCTCTCGATCGCATTGATGGGTACTTGAATTCCCACTTTTTTAGTGTTGGGAAGATAATATATAGCTATGTACTCATCGATACTCATTCCCCCACCGGCCCCACAATCCCTAATATTGACTACCTCTCCTCAACGAGATAGTGTAACGATTAAGTATATATATTCTACCTAAATTTTTAACAGCGTCCCATCTAGATTGAACACCTCGATGTCCGAATCCCAATAGTTTATGAGAATTTTTAGTAATATTGGTTGAGCCATCAAACTCCAAAGATTCCAAAATTTGTATAACCCACACCTTTGCAATGCTTATTGGGCGACCAAGTCACCATGCACAACCCTTTCAACATATTCATGTTCTATCTCCTTCCACTCAATGACCATTCTGCAAATGAAAGATAGTTTTGCGAGGTTAAATACTTAAAACGCATTAACCACAAAAATCCACGTGGGTCATAGATTGAATAGATTCATGGATATGCAGAAAGGCTTTGCTTTTCCTTCATGGACCCAGGTATATATGTGACCTGATGATCTATCACCCTCGTGGGTCGAGTAACTTAGTTCTCGTGGAAAAAAATTTACAAACCAACTATTCAAATTTGAAATAAAAACCATGAATTGAAAGAGTATGAAGAGAGGAATTACCTAGTCCAGACGGTTGTTGATTTTGTTTCATGTAGCTTCTAGAATCCACGATTGAATATTGATGGTGAAAAATCTCGAAAAACACTATTAAAGGTAAAAAACCAAATGGTATGGTAAATAGTGAATATTTTACTATTTATAAAAAAAATTACCCACTTTCCTATAGTTTAGACCCTCTCTTTATTATTTACAATTGTTATGGACTAATATTGTCATGCAAGGTCCTTTTTTAATGCATTTCACCGAGCTTTAGTAGAGTTTGACCATTTATAATCTTGTTCACACCTTTGGAAGGTATAAATCTTAACTAACATATAGGATGGGATCACATTTTTCTTGCATTGTTCTACTATCCTATGACAATGTCACATAAATCATAGGTACGAACCTGCTTCTTAATGACACAAAACCTCCTAGTTGCTTCTAGAAGTGTTCTTATGTAAGCGATAGAGATTTCTGGCCCATGGGTACCCTATTTAGAACCTGTTTTTCCATTTGGTACCCATGTTGGGATTCCTCCTTAGGTTTTCGAGTCCCTTGTAGTCCTTCCATGAAATTGAATGGAAACTTCATGTTCTTTCTCATCTCTTATGATGGCTACCTACCTTAGGACTCTCGTTTTATATCAAGTTGTAAATGCATTGCATGCATTCACTTGCCTTATTGGGATTAATGTCGACTCTCTGTTTCAATTTTATAAGACAAATTTCTCGGGATTTTCTCAATTATATCCAAGAAGAGATTATTATTTATCCTTTGCAGCTTGATCGCCTCTCACCCTAGCGGAAACATTCCCCTGAGTGTCCTTATCCGGCATGCATTTCCTTGTATTGAGCATAGGTATGTTCCACTGTTTGGAACTTGTTTGTTTGCATGTGACACTCACTTCCTCTTTATTGTAACATAAGAACATTATATTATTTTTCAAGATTTATAATATTAAAAAAACAAAAAAAATAATAATAGAACATGAAAAATCCAGATGGGAAATGATATTATCTAATGTTGGAATCTATCGTGTCTCCTTTGAACAGAGCACAGTTCATGAGTCCATCCATCATGGATCAGGTTTTTAGTATGGAATTAAGAGATGTACTCATTATTCAATGTTTTATCCATAAACCCGTTAAGCTTCTAGTCCCCATGGAGTCTCCATTGATGCCTCCTTTGTCACATAGTTGTTTTAGTATGCACATTTGAGTCTATGTTACCTAAGTGTCTCCATATGCCTTATTCTCTTATTCAAAGGAATTTTAGCTTGAGTCAACCATTCCTATGATATCTTGAATTTGAATGTCGACCATTCCCATTATGTTATACAATTGTTGTCGTACCTGGAACCGTGGGGCTACTTTCATCATTGGTAGGCGACCTTGAATTTGACAGATGACATCTCGCCATTGGTCGTTGACTGAGTGGTTTCCCTTATGTTCATTGACAAGAGATATATTCACACATTAGGATCTGTGCCATGTCTTGGATTCCATTAGATCTTATTGGTGGTTTTATCGTATCTGTTAGTAGTTTTCATAATTGGATGCTATTCATAGGGTTTTTTTTGCATGCTACTTGAAATGCACGAGAGATGCACATGGTTACTGGTTCATGTACATATTGTCCATCTGATTTCTTCCAAATCATCCAGCCTTATTGTGTACCTCGTGTTAGTTGATGGGGGATTCCTTAATTCTCTCCTTCCAATGGATTCCATTCAATTGACTTCCGATCATTTATTCTGGAATTGGGATCTAGAGTCAGTTGAGTTCCTTAAGACTTGCAATCATCAGTGGAAGGTTCTCTCACTATTAATAGATTGGGAATACATTTATGTACACTAGTCGATGGATTCTTAAAGTGTTTGACCTCAACACCTCTATTCGCACTTGTTGAATGCAGTCGGTACCTTGACGCCCATTTTCATTATCGGTGGGTTCCCTCGCATATGTTAACAATATACATCAATGACCAATAATTAGACAATGTTTCATCATGTTCGACCTCAACACCTTTATTCATGTGATGGGACATGTACCATCAACAATTTTCATAAAAAGCCTCAGATTATTGTGGAATTCCATATATTCCACTATCTAGATCATGATAATACCTATGGGATTTAAGTTCTCATACTAGAGTAGTGTACTTCACTATGTACCAGATGTCTTCATTCAATATGGAGACTAGAATCCATTGTGTATTGTACATGGCTATGACCACTTATGACATATGTCCATTATTCCTATTCTGGCCATTGTACTTATATATATCCGGACCTGCTATTAATATTCCAGATTTGTAGTCATGTATACAGAGTCATTATTTTATTATGTTGATGAGTGGCTAGTTCTTCCAGCTGGGTCTTCACTACTCCACGTCTAGGATGGTTATAATGTATTTTTTCCATCAAGTACCCCTTTAACCTCACACATTAGGGGGCACATGTTATAAAATGATTTAACACACCTTATGTATCATGCCTTGATGTTCTTCCCTTGTCCCTACGTAGATTCACTATACCACCCTTACTCAGTATAGTCTTGATGCTTCAGTGAAACCCTAAAAAAGACGGTTTTGAAGATACACGCGGGTGAACAAATTTGTAACTTGCGTATACGCATCTCGCACCATTACAACCCATGTAAATCATGTTTTGTGACCAAAACAAAATTTATTTGGATTTTTCCTCATCAAGTAATGAATATCTTGATCCCTGGCCTTCCATACGCCTAGAAACACTCCGATTTGACCCTCCATTTCCCATTTGAGGGAAATATATTGAGCCATTATGAAGCAATGGAGAAGGATAAACTTTAGATTAAGGAGACTATAGAGAAAATTTTCCCCATTTCCATATGCTTGAGTCTGCATCCCTTTATCATTGTTGATATAACTCTTTATGTTCATCTCTGAATCTCTCCATTGTATTTGTGATATCTCCTTTGCATGGAGTATTGAAGTGCTGGAGGTCTAGGTGGAGGAAATTGGTTTCTCAATTCCGACGAGTTATTGGTAAAGGTTGTCTCTTTGTACTTCTGTTTGAATTAATAGAAATACTCTTTTCTCATCAAATTTCATGTGAAAATGTTATATATATTTCCATGGGTATATTTTCTTCTTACATGTATAAATGTATTATGCTAGCGTAGGTGCTAACATTTTAGGAATATATTATATGCTTGGATATATTTTTTGTTGAGGGCAAGTTGTAGGTTTCAAGCATTGGATTGAAATATCAATGATGCACTTATTCGAACTTCTGGTTGAGGTACAAACATTTATTTGTGTTGTTAACATTTACATTTATACTATATAGGGCATATTTGGGATTAGAGTCGATTTTGGTGTCATCCTGTCTATTGTGGTCCACCCCAATCCATAGGAATATTTTATCTGTAACATAGGGGATTCAAAGGTGGTCCACCATTTTTTGATAATCTCGGTGAAGGAGGGGTGGGCGAGCCATACATTTTCAAATATGAATGGTTGTTTTTTTGGGAAGGAATCAGAGAGGATAGAAAAGTTGATGGGATAGTGGTTAGAGCCTGCAAAGGGGAGAACATTCGTTTCAATGTTGAAATTTTTGGCAATGAGATTGGTTGAGAGAAGGAAATAGTCCATATGAGAAGAAATTCAATGGTTACCTCCTTTTCTATTATTCCAAGTGTAGATATCATTTGATGTTTCAATATCCACTAGGTTTTGGAAGGTTGTTAGATCCTTGAAAAGAGAGCTTGCAGAGTCAATATTTATGATGCCTCCTCTTTTTTCCAAAATAGATACGATGAGGTTAAAGTCTCCTCCTATGATCCACTATTGAAGAAAAATGATGTCTTGGGTTTGTCTTCCATATTTCCAGGTCCATAGACATTGGTAATATATCTGAATTCTCTTGTTCCTATTAAGTGGAATTTTGTTGAGATGAAGTATGGATTAGTGAAGAAGTTATGTAAATGAATTATGTTGGGATTCCATAGAATTTCCATTCCTCTTACCACTCCTCTAGAATCTTTTGAAATTGACTCATAGGTTTTACAACATTTTGACATTATTTGAATGAGTGTGGTGGTGGCATGATGACAGTGCATTTTGTTTCTTGAATCATCATAAATGTTTTTTGGTTNGGGGGGGGGGGGTTGGGTTTAGAAATACATGCTCATCATTGGGGCATATTGTCTTTAATCAATGAGCCATTCACCTAATTCTTTAACATATGTATATTGGTTCTTATTCCTTTGCATTTGTCTTCTCTGTGGGATTTTGAGTACTCTTTGGAGCTGCTAGTTATAATTCCAATAGTAGTTATGAAACTATATATATTTTTGCTTTGGCTTTGAGGGGTTTTGAGTGAGATCTATGCAATGCAACCTAGAGTTTCTACATTTGGATTTATGGTATATATTGGAATCCTTTATCATTAGAAGTGTCTAGGATGCTTTGTAGATCTAGGTATTTTAAGCCATTGTAATCTCTTTCTTGAGATGCCATCATGTCATGTTCCTCTATTTCTTCTAGTTCTAATTGAGGTGTCAGGATTGGAGTGAATAATGGGTTTGGGTTGTTCGAGGGATTTTTTGCTAGAATTTCTTCATTAATATTTGTATATTAGGATGGGAGAGTGTCTTCTTATATAAATATGGTTGGAATTGCTTCCTTATTTCTTAGGGAATATCGAGTCTCCGTATGTTCAAACATATTTGAAGTTATGGCTATTGTTGCTTATGAGTGAGGTTTTCTTCTGTGATCATTCCCATGATTTGAAGTTATGTGGATGAATTCATTTTTATTTGATTTGTTTCCTTCTCATTCTTGAGAAATTGATTTGTTTAGGGGGGAGTCTCTGAAGAGGCGACCATGTTCATGGCAATGTATGCAACAAAAATTGATATGTTCATAATCTAAAGGATGATCAATTCTATATCTTGATATTTTAGCTAGATTGAGTATGAAAGAGATTCCAATATATTGAGATAGACATGTATTCTAGCATAGGATGTATATTTTCCTTGTCACGTCACTTTTGAGCATTTAATATAAGAACCTAAGGTGTTTCCAATACCCTCCAGTGTATCTTCCCCTAGTATTCCTAATGTAGAGAGTAAATATGGATCCATACCGAAGCTACATAGAAGTTGTCTTTCTTTGGGATGAAGTTATTGACTCAGGGTTTAAGGTATAGCCCTGCATATTTGAAGAAGTATGCCCCATTTTCAATGACATATTCCTTTTCTTCTATGCTTAGCCCCATTTTCAAAGATACAGTCCTTGTCTTCTATGCTTATAAAGATTGCAGTGAAAAATCCATTGGATCCCAATTATAGGTTGATTTGTCCTTTTCATTTCCATTTTTCCTAGATACATCTACTAAGATATTTTTTTTGAAGGCCAAATGCCTATAACTTTTCCAAGTACTTCATTTTCTTGCATGTGTTGAATACATTCTCCTTTCTAAGAGGATACTTCATACCTTGTTTTTTTTCCTAATATCAATATGCATCCTCCTTTATTTTTGTTTATGTTGAACATTTTTTGGCTAGAGGGGTTCTCCAATTTGTTTTTTCTTGGGGTGGGATTATTCTTTCCTATTCTTCTCTAGGATATTTGTGTTGTCCAATTTCTTTTGGAAGGCATACTGATGACGAGTTTCCTTTTCTTGCATTCTACTTGATCATCAGAGGGGGTCGTGATACGATTTGTCTATGGTTTCTACGTTATCTTGGCTGCATCTTGAATTTGATTGAGATAATATCTCTTGAAAGAGGGAGTCACACTCCCCTTTTTTCCGCCACCATGAGGGTGGATTTGCAATTTATATAGGTAAGGTGAGGGTTTCACGAAGGGTTTTGGGTTGCATAACAAAATATTTCGACCAATCAATCCTCTAACTGTCAATATGACACTTGTTAATGGTATGATTTTTTTATATAATATTTTATATTTAGTTCTTTTAGATGTAAATTGTGAAGGCATGTTAAAGAAAACAATGAACATAGTCCAATTCTCTCTCTCTCTCTCTCTCTCTCTCTCTCTCTCTCTCTCTCTCTATATATATATATATATATATATA